>KI639838.1:5029-20422 GCA_000505645.1 Steinernema monticolum
CGAATTCATCACGTTGTATCGTCGTCCGTTTGCCACGAATGCTTCTATGACTCGCGCCAAAACAGATTCGCGGACAATATATTTGACGTAGAATTCATCCCTTAGATTTAACACTCGGCGGAAAAGTCGTAAGGCATCTGAGTATTCCATCATTTACAAAAGTAAAAACAATAGATAACTTACAGAGTGCAAGGAAGTGATGCTTGCTTTTTAATAAAACCAAAACCCGATTTAAGAGATCGTGATGCATGCAATAATTGCGCATGCTAAAACTGTGATGTTGAATACAAAAACTGAGAAGCTCCAGTATTAGAGCTTGCTGGTTGGCAATGTAGTAGGTGTCCTTCGCAGGGGACCCATTTTCAGTATTATCCAAAAGTGGCTGAACAAGGGTTGTGATGCTCCGACGATAGAAAAACGGCAAAAATTCCGTTTTATCTGACTTCTAAAATGAATGTAATAGTTGATTATAAAAAAGTAAGATAAGCTTACCGCCGTCATATTCTCAGGATCTACTAAAATTCGAATTACCTGACCCATTTGCATCGCAGAAGTCAATTCGGGATCCCGATCCTTGAAAATTTGGCGAATCATACGATTGATTAAGAGATCATCCTTAACAGCATTAAATGTTAGTAAAAGAATGATAAAAATGACCTTACATTATTACTTTCAGAAATGTTCTTAGCTTGTTGTACCAAATGGTCGCGGACAAACGAAGGGTTGTTCTCGACAATTAAATTAAGGAGTTCCACAGTAATAGATCTGGTAGTACTGTCCGGGCTAATAATGCAAAGCTCCACAGCCGCCAAGACGTCATTTGACATCAGTAGTTTCAAGAACATTTCACGACCTTGCGGGCCATTAGGTTGAAGAGACTGAGAATAACTGCAAAATTCCTTCAAGAAACTAGCCAGCTCCTTTCTTCTTTGCACCGTAATGTTCTTATCTTTCAATTCATCGAACAACTGCTTGATTAAAACCTTGTCTTCCTAAACGGATCGAATAACAATAGTGCTATGAAACAGAACGTACCGATAACATTTTCACGATTTCTATTCTATTGAAGAAAAGATGACTCGCGAGAACAGTCAATAGGTTTTCCTCCAGAATTGATGGTGCTGGAAGGCAAACATCTTGAACGTACTGAGCTCTGAAGTTGTCGTGAATCCTTTCGCGTAGCTCCTCCTTCTGGATGGGAAGTACTTCCCGAAATCGTGATTGCACAAACAAAAAATCACGATGTTTCCGCTTCGCGGGAGCAGAAGGATCATATTCAAGCATCCCAACAATCGAGCGTAGATACTTTTCATCTAGCAAGTGCTCAAGAAGATTGGCCCGGTTAAGATAAAACAAGTTCTTCGCAATCATATACAAAGTTCGGCATCCATCAACCAATTCGAGTTCTTCGCACTGCCGGAACACATCACATAGCTTTTCAATGTATCTGGAAAAAAACAAAAATTAATGTCGGACTGTACACGAATATAACTTACCCTTGCTGTTCAACTGCCAATGCCATTTTTTCTCTGGCGTCAGGAGTTGCAAGAGCGTTGGCTAACGCAGCTTCGATATCAGCAAGTTTACTGATTTCGCAAACAGGAAGAATCGTTCCGGATACAGGCTGAGCAGAAGTTGACGCAACTGGCGACGGTTCAGCGACTTCGCTATCTTCTGCGTCATTGTCGTATATCATCTCCTAAAATATAAGTGTTAGGAATTAAAAATTTCTTTCTATCAAAACCCAAAACTCTGTAAATCTCCGTAGAATCTTCTGGCCTCTTTGGCACAGTTCTTCGAAAACGCGCATTCCTGTTTTACAGATCACCGTCAGTTCATAAATGCACAAATGTAAAAGAAACACAACTCACGTCTGGATCTTTTCCTTGAACGCGGCAAATTGTCTCCCAAATTTCTTCACAACCGCTCTTCTCTTGAAAGCTCAACGCTAAATCGCAGGACTCACTTTCAGACCAAACGATCAACGTTTCCTGTTGCTTCTGATAAATTGTGTCGACTTGAATTTTTGACTCGAGAATATTTTTTTCTGAGTTCTCCAAGCGAACAATAATCGAATAAGCGTTCGGATTTTCAGGCGCAGAAACGCAAGCTACATGCCCCGTTCCTCGATCATCCCAAAGTCTTTGCTCAATAAGGATATACATTTTGACACGATTATGTGCATCCTGAAAAGTTTCGAGCCTGTACAGGAATTAGGATAATTATGGGTACCTTAGAGAATTCAAACTTGTCGAAGAGATTCTTCGAGCTTTCGCCGTTGGTCATAATTCTGTCGTCTGTTTTGTGATGTCCATTAACGAGGTTCTCTTTTTCCATCACTTTCTTGGTTTCGCCAACATCCGTATCGCCTTCAGACGACATCAAGTCTGAGGTAACCAGCTGCAGAGCCTAAAACAGAAATAAATGTTTAAATGCTCGAACATAATCCATTAATGAATCACGCAATGCGTACCGCGCGCACGGCACAATACGATAACCAGTTTACTTCCAGCCTCAAAGATCAATTCAACAGAAAGATCAATTACAAAATTTAGTTCACTGTAAACGATAAATTATCGCAATTCTACCCGGAAATTCGAAACTTCTCACTTTCGTCAAAAAAAAGCAAGCAATGCGTCAGAACCACAATGAAAGTTCGCACACAGCCAATAACAAAATCAAAGAATTTTAAGAAAACGTTCGAACAACCTGGAAAAAAGCGATGCCTATCAAGCTCAATGCACTGGAATTTATTAGAATTGTTGCAGATATTTATAAAACAGGTGTACAAAATGCATTGTACTCATAGAACAAAATATTACTTCGTCCTGCTATTTGCTTTTTGATTTGGCGAGAAAATCTGAAAGTAACCACCGGCCAACGCGTTACAACGATCAACTGATAACATTGGACTACAGCAAAAAAACGCGAAAATTCCGCTAACAGTAAATGGGCAAGGTGCCAAACCAAAGCGTGGGTCTAAATATAGCGTATTGTTTGTTCATTAATCGGCACGAACGTCACTTTTGAACTCTTTTTTTTCACGCACAATAGAAATGATGTTTGACGTTTTAATTGTGTCGTAGAGCGACAAACTACATAACGTTTCTCAGTAAACACCTCCCGCTGTAAATTGAATGCTTTGACAAAGCACCTATTATTAATTGTTAGGCGACCACGAATAATTGTTTATTAATTACGGTTTCGTAGGTGTGTTTTTAAAACGGTAGACTACGTTCCTACTCCTTCCCTCTGAACAAATATTGTGATCTTCCCACGCTAATAAAAAAGTCAATTTTTTAATTAAATAACTACTTTACTCGTTCGTTCATACAGCTTGGCTCTAATCGCACAAACAGCAGCTGTTACCAGAGCTTCTGTTGCTCCACGCTATTGCCCCCGGTGACGTTATGAGCAACTACTCATTAAATAGAATTAACATAAGTTAACGTCGTCACACGCGCATTTGCCGCCCGCTCATCGCTGCAAGCAACATATTCACAGACAGCACTGCTCCCCGAGTCGCGAAGCGGTTGCCGTCGGTCCGTTGACGCGACGA
The DNA here is from genome assembly GCA_000505645.1 of Steinernema monticolum. NCBI lineage: Eukaryota > Metazoa > Nematoda > Chromadorea > Rhabditida > Steinernematidae > Steinernema > Steinernema monticolum. Next base: position 8,589 of record KI639838.1, read on the forward strand.
CGAAAACAAGCGCGCGACAATCGCGCGCGACAATCCATTTCGAGGTCTTGCCGCGATGTCGCGCTACTACGGTAGGACGTGTTAGAAGCACCAGTGATTCCGTCCCGAGTGTAAAGGTACTAAATGACGTCATCATGGGAACGCGAAGAATAATACGTCATCGTGAATTGCGACGCGAGCGTTTTCTTACCGCTAGTCGGACGCAACCGTTGATGCTATCATGCTTCTAGGAAAGTTTGACTTCCCTGTTCCCTTTTTTTTGACTTGCTCTTTGATGCTTTACTGTATCATTGATTTCATAGCGGATATTTCTGATTAATGACTTTGAATATGAGTTATGACTGAATTGTGAACGCAAAGAGCGCGAAAGAGTGGTGACCAATGTCACGGAAGCGTTGATACGTCAGCGATGAGGCTTAGCGTCACTATCTTATGTTTGTCATAACGAAAGGGAGGAGGCGTTTAACTATCGTACGATTGTGAAAGAATGACTAGGCGCAGTTTCGCAAAAGGGAATATATCTAATGTTAGCGTTTCAGTAGAAAATTTTTCTCGGTTTTCGTTCAACTCGTTTTCAGTTTTTTTTTTCTTTGGCTCTCAATATGTTGAGGAATTATTTATATGTACATATAACTCGCTTAATTTAAGTTTATTTTATTATTTCATTATACGGTTTCCTCATTTTCCAGAAATGAGAAGAATTTTCGGTGCCGGTGGCAAGAAGGAGCCCCCACCAAACCTCTCTGATGCTATTGCCAACGTCGATGCTCGCAGTGAAAGTGTTGATAAAAAGATTGCACGCCTAGATGCCGATCTCGTTAAGCTGAAGGATCAAATGAAAAAGATGCGCGAAGGCCCCGCAAAGAATCAAGTAAAACAGAAGGCTCTTAGGTATCTTGATCGGAGGCTGTTTTGGTAATTTTGTTATTGGAAACATTGCAGAATTTTGAAACAAAAGCGTATGTATGAAAATCAGAAAGATCAACTCGATCAACAGTCGTTTAATATGGAACAGAGCAATATGGCTATTCAAGGAATGAAGGATACTCAGGTGCGTCTATTAAATAATACTTATTAGTTGTTGTCGTTTGTTCAAGAATTACCTTTATTAAGCTATTCGTAAAGTTTATGTTTAGACAACAGTGGCTGCCATGAAGGGAGGATTGAAATCGATGAAAACCGAGTTTAAGAAGCTTGATATTGGCAAGATCGAAGATCTCCATGACGAAATGGAAGACATGCTTGACATGCACAATGAAATCCAAGAGACTATGGGTCGACAATATGATACTCCTGACGTAAGTGTAGATCTATGTTCATTTTTGATGTTGTATGGAATCGGGCGAGTCACAGTTTAATGTTTTTGTTGTAGATCGATGAAGCTGATCTTGAAGCTGAATTAGAAGCTCTTGGAGATGAACTTGAGCTAGACGCTGACAGTTCTTACTTAGACGAAGCTCTGAATGCCCCTGGAGTGCCTACCAGAGATCCTGGAGCAACTACAGTTACAGAAGGTGGAGTTGCAGTTGATGAATTTGGACTTCCGAAGATTCCAGCGGCGACTTCCTAAATGTATCCTTTTATGTACAGAGCTAAGTCAAAATTCCGGTATTCTCTTAACACGTGCTTCCGTTCCGTGTAATAAAATGTAATAGTGACTTTCGTTTTCGTAGTTGGTTAAATAGTTGTCTTTTTCCGTTCCCACGCGAAACATGGGACTGTTCATTACGGTAGCGGGATTCCTTCGTACTAGTCTTTGAGCGTTTCTCGCGTCCTGTCTTTCGGCATCGGCAAGAATTGCTTCCCTTTCGATCACATACCATCCCGCTTTGCAGAGGCACTGCTGAACGGGGTGCCTGCCTGCTCAGTGATCTTCGCGTGTCGCGCGGGCAGAAAGAACCCCGCAAGCGCGCTTCGCTTCGTTCATTTATCTCGCCTCGCGGCAACACAGACTCTCCCGCGCTCGCTCCACTCACCCCACTCGCCCGCTAGCTGTTCTCTCTCCAGCGACTACCAGCAACCACGAGTGGTCCCGCGTTTCGCACGCTTGTGTCTTTGCGCGCTGACTGACGACGTCCGTCATTGCTTTCGTTTCCACTGCTTCAAGAAGAAGCAAAGCAGCTCCCTTTGCCCGGCTGTACAACTTCTGCCATGTCTTCTTCTTCGTCTTCTTCCTCCATCATCCCAATTCTTGTGACGCCAAATCACGGGATTACAGTTGAAGAGGCGAAGAATGCCCTTATCGATTACGTCAAAGCAAATCCGATTCTGTGGGATTCGAACCATCTACAGTATAAGGACTTTGAATTAAAACAGCTGCTTTGGGAGGACTGTTCAAATCGCCTTCTTAAATTAGGATACCCTTGTGCCGGTGAGTTACCGTAATATCAATATTCTCAGCAATACTCATACCCCTTAAATCCATGGAAACACTATTATACCGTAATCTGAAGCAATTTGTCTTTAGCCGAGGATCTCCCAAAACAATGGAAGAATCTGGTGGACTATTTTCGACATTTGAAGAAAAAATCAAATTGCGGAAATAACGTTAAGTGGTGCCATTTTCAAGCAATGTGTTTTCTTGATCGAGATGCTTCCACAGAACGACCGAAGTATGTCGCAGCCCAATCACCGCACCCAGAGGCATGTGATCACTCCTTCCATTCAGGTCTCGTTCATCCCCTCCGGTGGTTGTCGAAGGACCACCCACAAAGATAACCAAACGCGAACTAATAACTGACAAAGAAAACGATACCACACAAACGACGACTAATTTTGAGGAGCAAAGTGCAGTTACGCCCACTTCAATGGCCGAAGTCGACATCACGGTTGCTCCGTTGCAACCGATGAGTGACCCGATTATCGAAGATGGTAAATAGTCCTTCACTTGCTAATGATCTTTTGATTTAACCATATTTCGGGCAAAAAAAAATTCCGAAAATTGAAAAGAAAAGCCTACGAGCCTACTAGATGTATTTAAAGGCTGACAATGAGTGAGCAAACTTTAAAGATTTAAAAAAACATACATTATTTTTGCACTTATAAAACTTTTTAGTTCTCGGATTAGTTCCAATGCTTCGTCGCTTGCGTAATTCTTCCGTGAACGCTTACGACAATATTATCGTTGAGATACATACAGAAGTCCTCAAGGCACTTCGCAAAACACGCTTAGAACATCATGTTTAATGATATCTACAGATATACACCTAAGCTCATATACTACTACCTCAGGAAAACGGGTTCTGTTTACCACTATATATTCAATACTCCACAATTACTGTCACAATTAATATATATGTATGCATAAAACACTTAATAAATGTTATTTTTACAGCTTCACTTAGATATAAGTCATGGCCATAATGTTTAAGTAGTTACATATATTGTTAAAATAGTAGCATGACATTAAACTAATATGTTATTTAAAGCTCCATAATTTCTACAGTAATCGAAAGAACGGCCAACGCGACTTTTCTGTTGTATTAATAGCATCCATAACCAGCCATAAACAGAAATAACTTCACGTGCTAGTCAAACTTTTGTAGCAAGCAACAAATTACATTCGCAACTACGTGCATTACTGGTTTTCCGCATGCAACTCCACTTCGATCTTCATCTTCACTCCCTTATTCCTCTTTCCTTCCTCACATTCCGACAACATCGATTACGCGAATCATCGTTGTATGACTACTGTTTACTTTCTACTCCTTCTCCGACTAATCAGATACTCCGCTTTAGACATTTGACGTTAAAGAATGACCTTTGTTATGGGCGTTTACAGAAAGTCCATACATTTGATTGTACCGATTGTCTTCCTTCCTCATTGTAGTGCTATGTATTTGATGTGAACAAACTTAACCCTTAAAGAACGTGTGTTTCAAGTGGTTGCGCGTCTGTCCTTGGAAACACACGTTTTTCAGTGAACACATTGGAGTCTTTCTGGATGGTGGTACTTCGGTCTTTGCTACTTTCGCTTTTTTCAATTGGATTCATCCACTCTGCTGGTAAAGACGTACTTAATTTGGTTCTCTGAGCTGTTAATTTGTTTAGCACTTAATAATTGCCCTATGCTGCCTGTAAAAATAATTATTCAAAAAGCTGTCGATTCCGTTGGTCGTGATGCTGCTATGCAAATGCAGGTATAATTGTTTGCTTTTACATATTTCTGAGGGTATGCGGGGTTCTGATTCTGAAACAAATGAATCTATCTAAATGCATTGAAACATCATGATTTGTAAGTGGCGCTTTGTATAATAAGCCCTTTAAATCATAGTGTTTAAAAATTCTTCAACTTATTTTTGGTAGCGGCATTGAGAAAGTGCTTGAGAAACCTGTCCGTGTTACAGTTGTTGGTTGTATAAACTGTGTGTCTATTAGTTTATGAAAACTCTTAAGAATGTTTATAGGTAATTCGTCGGATTATGGAAGACATATATGGAGGCACTTGGGGTGTTCTAATTATCAGAAATCCCAACTTAGTTTCCAACGAGATACATTGGACTATTCCCGACCATAAACACAAGGATGGATCATCCGCTTTTTGCCTTGTTACTTCAAACAACTGGCAATATAACATTTTTAAAACCGGGAACGTCGACACTCTTAATCGATTTACTGTTGAAGAAGTCGTTTCCAAGTTAGTGGCATCTTTGTATTTTGAAGTAATGTTGTCAACTTTTAGAATCAGGGGCAAAAAAATTACGGAAAAGTTTACCAAGGACCTTTTTAACCGACGACTGTCTGACTTTGCGCGAAGACGAAAGTCGCGAGAGTGATACGTTAATGGTCATTGTTTCATTTTTTTGACTTTATAAATTAAAGCGATATGTCGACCGGATGGAAGGAGACTTCATTATAAATGCGACCGGAGACAAATAAGCTCTAAAGGCAAATAAGCTCTGGTGGGCCCTTGGGCTACGTGCGTTGTTGGAAGGGCCACGAAATGTTTACAGGAAAGAGTTGGACAACATATAACAACCGTCGATTTTAACAAAATTAGAAAATGCTTATTATCAGCATTACCAATTTTACTGAACTTGGTGACCTTGTCAAAAATGGAAGTGTGATCACATTTTGTCTTGTTCGCGCTATATAGAGATTGAAAATCATATAATGTTTGAATTTCACGTTACAGATTAAAAATAAAAACATCTCACTAACACGGAGCACAAGATATTCTTGTTTACGACCTATCGTGTTAATCCTCAAGCATCATCTTAGGCTTAAAGAAGTTATTTTTTTCTTTTCCTTTTCTTGTCAAGGAGCGCTTTTGTCTCCTTTTTTCATTTGAATATATACTCTCGTCCAAAAAAATGAAACGGTACTGTTACTTTACTTTTCCATAACTTGTTATTTACGAGCTCCGCAATCTTTCTTCCTTAAATCCGTTTGCTGTCACGTTTCCGTTATTCTTTTATCCCACGGTTCATGGTTAGGAAGTGCTTAAATAGTCAATAGTCAATTTTTTCGACTTCCATTATCGACAACTTAAATTCCCCGTGAGCACTCTGTAATTCGCGCTATTTACGAGTGAAATGATCTTTTCAAAAAGGGCATAGCTTTGAGTCGTTTTTTTTTTGTGTGAGGTCAAACATCAACCCACCTTCTTTTCTTTGCTCTCTTTGGCCCATAACGTCATCAGTCATCGCAGAGAGTTAATTGCGTTTGAACTCGCTGTACGCTTTGCTATTTTGGGCTCCTTCAGCGTGTAACAAAACTCATTAGACGGCTCGGAAGTTATTCGTGGCCTCAGTTTCTTCGCAACATTATCGCTTTGCGTGGTGGTTGTGTGTTCTATTCAGGGTTTTGATTAAGACAAATGAAGGCGGCGAGCGGGCGCTTTGATGGCGGCACTCAGAACTCACTTTTGTTCTCCTCCCCCAAACTTATTTAGTTTGACCCGAGGCGCCAGCGGCAGATCTTCAACTCTCTCACTGTCTTTTCATTCGGATTAAAAACGATACGAATGTATTCATTTTAAAATCACCACCGCTCTAATATGCATGGAATCGTCGGTTACGATGGCGGCGTCGCAAGGTCGAAATCAGACTCCTTGTCGCGCGGAACTCGTAGTACTAAAGTTGTTTTTGTTATTTTATTATTCCCGGGGCAATCGGAGCTCGCCTTGCAAGTCTCGTCACTCTTTAATCGAATCAAATTCGGCAGATTCACTCGGCCCCCAAATCGGTCGGCTCCTTTTGGAGTCACTCACCACCACATTGCTTACTTTTCAATCTACGTTTTTTCTTCTTTTCGTCTGCCATAGTGTATTGATGTATTTATGGAACTTTTGAAATGTCTTTCCATCCAGATATCTCACCGATCACTTAATCATTGCTTCATTTCTCATAATCTTTTCTTAACAGGCTCAAGTTCGTTCGTCCAAATCCTTAAAAATTCATTGCATAAGAGTGTACACTTTTTGATTATAATTTTTACTACAATTGTGTGAATGCTTCATTCACATAAGTCGCTTAAGGTTTTTGTACCTGTTTCGATATGTAAGATCATATTTACATTTCAGATTTGCGTTCTATTACAACAGCGAATGCAATATCAATGGTATAAACCGTTTTTAATTGTTTCTATCGTGCTAATCTTTATTGCAAGTTTTATCTGCATAGTCACGTTGTTCAGTCCCCAATGGCAGGTAATTACAAGAACTATATTGCAGTTTGTTTGCTAATTTCAAGTCCTAAGAGGTTTGACTTGCGGCTTTACGACTTTATAGCGCTTAAAGCAGACTTCGTTAAGAGTTAAAAAACGAGTTGCATTGCAGTACTTCCTGAAAGAGACTAAGAATAGCGGAAAATTGGGTTGCGATATAAGTAGTTCTCTTCTGGAAAAGGCAAAGTGCGTTATTGACTGAAGCCGATCATCATTGGACTAAAGAGCAAATGTCTCGAGACACTCATTTTGTTTGAGAATGACACATTCAAGAAACTAATTACAAAGGCTCAAACAAAACGACAAAATTAACGAAAGGAAGGAACAGAAGTTTTTGCATTTACGTGGGAAAGTGTATTTTAATTATATAATGCAAGCCACTTAACTTCTGCACAAACTAATTAGTGAAAGTGAAAATTGCCTGGAATATTAAGCTAGATTTCATTAGATTTATTTAAGACTGTAGATATTACCGAACTAAACGCTTTTCACGAGCATGGAGTATGGTGGGACTGTGTTGCTACCGATCTAATTCCACTCGACATGGTTCACACCTACGGACCAGGATCCCGTCGTAAATGTACGCAAAAGTTTGATCCTACAGTTGGCGCTGTGATCAAGGCAGCTGTAGAATCGGGCTCTGTCGACATGCAGGAGCTGCTTCTCCATCGATTACTGCGTAGGTTTTCCACTTTCCATGTCAACATTACTTGGCATTAATTACTTCAGCACAAGACAAAGCCGTATTGTTTTTCACTATATTCTCTGTGATTTTTGGAATGATAGCTGTCGTCATAGGCGCATGTACTTCTTGTTTTATTCCAAATGCGGTGTTGTTCGCGATTGCTCTACTTATAGCCAGTAAGAACCGATACGTTAAAAAGTCGATTATAATTTTCTGTAGCCATTTGCTCGGGTCTCGCAGATGTCATTTTTTTCTTAGCAGCAATGCGTGTTGACAATCGTTTTATAACGGGTATTGTCAACGTTTACGAGGTAATAACCTTTTTTCAAAAGATTAGTTTCTGTACGGTTCTTTACAGCAACAACTCGGTTGGGCGACCTATGCCCATGGAATCGGTACTCTCATCTTGTTTACAGCTTTTGTTAGCTCAATCGCATCAGGATATTTCCTTTTAAAAAACAAGATGGGCACTATACGGGATTCCACATCACCAGTGTCTTATTCACCGTACGAACGATACGAATATGAACCGTATAAGCAGAGGAATTTGCAGTCCGTTCCGGAATGTCATGGTGAAGATGATAAGACTTGTACTTATAAAGACTGTCCTAATAATCGTTACGCGCCTTTTGTTGTGATTACAGATGTTTGAAAGATTTTAATAGAAATGTGGTTTTACTTATAACACGTTCTACGATGTCTCCAAATTAGGAGTTATTTGGTCCCGAATGCAAGGCAGAGAACCGCAACTCAACTGTCGTTCAACATACACGTTGTGTCAAGTCGATTGGGAGTTCAAATCCCGGTTCAAGGTTGATGAAAACCTTCTTCGAATGCTCCTCGATTCTTATTTTTGTATGCACTTGCACTTGCACTTGCAACTGCATACTTTTGCAAATTACAACTGCAGCTGCGCAAATCGGACACAAGCGCAGCTTTCTGCAAAACTAGGTTGTGTGATCGTGGCGAGAGCATCAAACAGACCTGCGAGAGATTTTTCATTTTGCCTATTTTGTATTGACTTTATCGGTAGAGAATCCGGTGCAATATGCATTTTTCATTACAGTAGCGCTTTCAGACATTAATTTACGTTTCAAAATCCTCTCGACAGTGCTTTGTTCAAAATTCTCCCCGATTTCGCGACAATAGACTTGATTGGCGCAGAATCCGACTCCACAACACGAATAAATAGAACAAATTGCTGGAATATGCATAACGTACAAAAATTCGTTAAAAAATTCAAAATTTGGATTAATTCGATGAAGAATCCGATCTAGAATCCATTGTGCAGTTCAGAAGCGCACACAACCGTCATTTCGGAAACAAATTTCTGCAAAATACCTACAAAATAGACAGAACGCGTTCGACGCACTCTCATTCGATTATTTCCAACTGATCATCGACAGGTCGAATTATGTTTCGTCGGCTGAAGCAGAACATCAAAGAGAAGACAGGAAGGGCGACGACCACCAAGTAAACTGTTATCCTATTATTTTTTTTATTACTGACTGAATTTAGATATACTCCCGAGCAAGATCAGGCGATTCTGTTCACTGAAAATTCGAAGAAGTGCGTCGATGATATTCACAAGTCAGTCGAACAATTGTGTCATCGATGGAAAGGAAACAATCTGACTGTAACTGAAGAGATCGGCGATCCGGCTAATGTGCTTTCTGGAAAACTTCCCAAGGGAAAGGTTAGTTTTTTTGCGTTTGCCACCTTTTTAACATTTTTTTGTTCAGTACGGTGTTGCGTTGCGTGCTGTATACGAGAATCAAACGGAGATCGGTCGTTTGGAACGTCGAGCGAACGAAGAAGTTAATAAAACCAACGAAACAGTGTACAAAGCGTGGCTCAAGAACGAAAGTCAGAGGGCCCGTCAGATCGTTTCTGAACTGAAGACTCGTCGAGTGGATAAAGACGCCTGCAACTCCGCCTACACTCAGAAAGCGACTCCGGAACGTCAAGCTCAGATGGAACAAGCTAACGCCAAATTCGACGAACAGCTTGCAATCGCCGACGCGGAATTTGTCAATTTTCCGACTTATCAGCAGAATCACGCTCGTGCTATCAAGGCAATTGCCGAAGCGCTTTCGAAGCACTTCGATGAATGTTCGCAGGTTGCTAAGAAAAATGCTGAGAAAGCTAAGTGAACAATAAATATGGTGTGTGATTCTGCGTCCACGGATATTCTCGTCTTATTTTCATCTGTTTGTGTATATATCTGTTTTGCGCGTTTCGTGTGACCAGTCTGCATCCCGTAAAATGATTTTCGCGTGAAATCAGACTGCGGATAGAAAATGCGCACGCCCACAGAGAAACATAACAGTTGTTCTCCTTTATCGTGGAAGGGACTGAACAGTAAAAGGAAAAGAATAGTTTATTTGTAAACAACAACCTTGAAAGGTCGGATAAATATTAACGAAGCGAAGGCAGGCAGTGCACTAGTCTTGTTTATCCATAGAATCCTCCGTAGTATGGTCGGTTGTAACCACCTCCGTAACCACCGTATCCACCGTATCCGTAAGGACGGTATCCACCGAAACCACCTAATCCATATCCTCGATTAAATAGTCCGTATCCGCCGTATGGCCTGTACATTCCACCAAATCCGAATGGCCGATACCCTTAAAAACATTAAAAACTATTTGTTTTGAGGAATAGTTAGTTACCGTATCCTCCATAACCGCTACCATAACCGCCACCATAACCACCACCATAACCACCATATCCTCCATACGGCCACTGGGCGCTTACAACGGCGATAAGTGAACAAGCCAGAAGGATCGAAAGGAAGAGTCGAGACATGATCAGCTTGTGTTAGTGACGGCACTTTGAATTTAATTTATAGTATACTCGGACATCAGTTAAACAGGTTTGCCAAGTGGGCGAATAAGGTCAGTACATATTGACGTCATCTCCTCGAACTCCGAAACTAACGACGCAATCCGTGGATCCTTTCCCCGCCTTAACTGGTTGATCAGAAGGATGTTTGAGATCAAGACCACCACTTGATCCGGAATCTGATCTGTTTGTTCGGTGAAATCGTGTTTTTCGAAATTAAAAGGAGTTGATCTTCAAGTTTTCAACAAATTTCCTGTTTGATGCCGAGTCAATTCCTGCCGAAGGTCAATGAGGCATTGACGCACATATTGACGTGCAGTATAACTATGCGTAGTGTGTCTGACATTAATGCTGAAGTGGGAGAATAGTTGTTTTTCGGGTTGCAGCTGTAGAAACAGGAATTTTAGTGGAAAACATGTGTCTGAAGTGTACGAATAGCTCAAATGTTGTAATTATGGCATGTTATAAAATTTCCAAACGTAAATAACAGACAAATACTCTTGACATTTTTTTCAGCAAATGAATGAGTTCAGAGGACCTAAAAAGTGAGCAAAGAGTAAATTTTGCGCCTTTTTTGTGTTCATATCAATTCTTCACTAGAAAGACGCTCTCAAAGGTGCTGTTGGACTAAAGCGGAAGTTTTAAAATTTGAGTAAAACATGTTCACTAAGCAAGTGTTCATTTAATTGATTCTGTTGAATTGCAACCCTTCAGATAGTACATGGACATACGTTCCAAAAGTTCTTGAAGTTACTTCTTGTGACTTGAAGTGAAGTAAAGTTCTTGAAAAGTACATTTGCTATCAGAACGATTGAGCAAATAGAGTGTTTTGTGGAAACCGCTTATGTAAAGTTTTTAAAGGGACATTTTTGCCAATATGCACATACAGTATTATATTCGCTTCTTCAACTAACTTTTCCAAGTTATTTTTACGAATTTCCAAAAAAAACATGTGACTAATCGTTCGCTGAATGAATAAACAATTTCTGAAAATCGTAAAAAGGCCACTACGACCTTGAACTGTATAACAACATTACACAAATGTTTTTAGAAAATTTTCGGATGATTCGAGGAAATGACATCAATGCAGTTCGCCAATTCAAAACCAGTTTAGTTGTAGACCGCATATATAAACTCAAGTAGATCGCATTGAGTACCATCAAGCTCATTCAGCAGAATATGTCTCGCCTTCTTCTCTCAATCCTTCTTGTTTGCGTCCTTGTGACCGTTGTTTGTGCTCAATGGCCCCACTACGGTGGTGGATATGGTGGCTACGGTGGATATGGCTACGGTAATAATGATCACTTCTAGAATTGCAATAAATTGTGATTAATTCAGGACGACGATCTAACTACGGAGGATATCGTCCATGGGGTGGACGCGGTTATGGCGGATACGGGGGTGGATATGGCCGTCGATATGGAGGATACCGACCGTACGGTGGATTTGGCGGCTATTACGGATAAATATTGCCTACAATTTCAATTTCAGTAATATAATACAAATCTTGTAAATACTTAACTTGAAAATAATAAATTATAAGTAATTTTCTGTCCTGTAAAGTTTGGTAATGGATTAATCAGACAAAAAAAGACCAACACTATATATACATTACCAAAGATCGGAAGAGCGGTTCAGC
>AZHV01001373.1:0-15341 GCA_000505645.1 Steinernema monticolum
ATTTGATCTTGGATCGACGTCAATCTTCAGTTTGTCAAAAGTACATCAGCAAACAACTGTCTCAGGCGTCTTTCTTTCTCGCTCACCCTACACTGATTTATAATCCATATAAAAAAAAATAAAAAAACCCGTTCAACTATACATATATCAAGACTATATAGCTTCTTCCCCTGAAGCATATCCGACCTTCATATGTTGTTTATTATGTCCCACCCCGAGCTCATCTCTCTTTTGCTACCATGCTTGCAAGCTTTTGTTTACGTCTGGATACCTCCCACGTGGACTAAAAATAGTTTAAAATCCAATAGCTTTTGTCCTCTGCGCAAACGAGAATTGGAAATGCGCCAAGTCGCTCGCATTCGCCCTCGTGGACGCACGTGACAGCGCCAAATGCCACAGCCATAGCCAAGCCACATAGTCATCAGATATTGCGTCATCCTCTTCGTCGCCACAGCTTCTTTCTTTGCGTCCGTCCTGGGGACAAGTGCACCCACACAAATCGCCTCTCTTGCGCGAATCACGAGCCGAGTGGATGGCTGGTTAAACAAGTCGAGCATTAAACGGTGATGCTGCGTTCCGAATTCTAATTTCCCCTCAAATGAGGATGGAAAACGGTGTCGACAAGGTGGGAAAGGGCATACAGTACTTGGGGAGGAAAGGACAAAGAAAGAGGAATGCAGGGAAACACAAAAGGGCAACGCGTAAAATTTGACGATATTTTGCTTTCTTGACAGAGAGACGAGACATGTGGTGAACTCGTGGAAGATGAGCCGCTCTAGACTGTCTAGACATACAGTAGACACGTTGTAGTGAAAATACTTTTTGTAAATCTCTTCTAAGTGCAGATTCCAGTCGCACGCGCGGAGAGGGTTGCGATTGTGATCTTTGTGAATGTGTGTGCGCGGTGCAAGAAAACCGTTTTTGCAAAACTTGCACGCGCGAGTAATTCGATTTTGCGAAGTACATGCAAAATACGATTTTTGTTATCTTTTGATTGTCGAGCGAATGCTATCATCTGTTCATTGTCTGCTGATTTACAGCCATATCGCCTTATTTTGAACAGCGTTCTTTGATCTTCTCTATCGGTTTCCACACCAGAATTTTCCTTTATGCTGTGGGGGAACATTTTGTGACACTCGACTTGCAAACACACCTGCTAATTCATTGAGTGGACAACGGCTAGTCATAGATAACGCGTGCGGCTAATACTCTAGTAGTTTGCAGTAGCGCACAAATCGTTCTCCCTTCCAATGAAATGTTTCAGTACAAATCATTTCGAGTTTTCTTCGTCATCTTAAGTTACTTGCTCACAATCCAAATCATAATCAGCCGCTCATTAATCAATGCCCTTTTTGACTTTTTGTCGCCCGCCAAAACTCGTTCTCCTATCACCATTTTCTTGCCTAACCCTTCAGGGTATCCCACCGCTCGCGTGCCATAAGCTCATACACCTTCGCCCCTTATCATGCATGCTTTTCCTTTTTGAACACCCGCACGAACGCAGTACTACTTCTTCAATCGATCTTATTTCTTAAATGAATATGTATTCAAAGAACATACCTGGGTTCCGGCCGGAAAGCATTGGATCAGTAGCCGTCATCTTAATGTCGCAATGAGGAGGATCTTCTTCCTCTCTTCTAATATATTTTACGCCGCTCGGTGCTGGCAACAGCACCCCTCAGCTACGCTGTGACACAATAGTTTGTCTTTGCATTGGCGCGCTGAAGGGCAGCCGGGAGGGGCGGGACTTCCAGAGCGTTTCACTGCAACCCTTGTGGTCAAGCGTGGAGACCTTCCAGCGGCGTATAAACCCACAAAGTTAAATTAAGAAATGCAGCCGAAAGAACCAAACACATGTACATTCATTCTATTCAAAGGGTCAACACAACAATGATAAACCACAAAATACGATATTATTTATCCCCAGATTACTCCTCCTGATCGGCATTCAAGATCGTCGTGCTGTAGGAGAGATCCCAGTAATTCGCGACACCATGCTTGTCTAGAATCTCGCGGGCATTCTTTTCTGATGTTGCGGTTATGGTACGAAGTTCCTGGAACGATCTTTTCTTGACGACTCCTTCCCATACCTGAAAAGTGAGACATCAAATTCGTGTTATTCAGGGATTTTCAATTATTCATCATTGTTTTTCCTTTAATTTTTCATGGTACAGTGCATCTCCGATTACAATACTCCTGGTTGAGCCTGGTGATAAACAGTAAACAGTCAGTCTTAGTGCTTGAGTGTGCGCGCATCCCTGGCCAGACAACGCTGAATCATAAACCAATATCCGATGAACGCATTTCGCTGATGTAAAGCGCTGCCGACTCGGGAAAATAACGAAGATTGCATCAGCTTGATGCCGACGGAATTCGTTTTTGCACAAATGCCCTTTTGCAGGGCAAACAAAATATTCGCACAGCGCCTCACCGGCGCCCATACAGGATAAACAGCGATGTCAATTTCTACCCACATTGTATTATCAAAAAATTATTTTAACAAACACTTACCAATTGACACTCGTTGCGTTCACCGGGTACGTCACGGTCCTCGACATCCTTCTTCTGTCCAATAATTTCGTCTCCCCACTTGATTCTATTGAGCATCAAATTTTTGTAGAATTTCTGTTGCTTCGGTCCACCCTCGACGACGACAACGTTAATGAGATTGTGGTAGATGATGACTCCTGTCATTTGCAGTTGCTCGGCGTTGATTTGAACTTTGAATTTCTTTTGAGGATGAGCCAGCGACTTCACTCTGAAAAAGCACAAATGTTAATTACATAATAAAATAGGAAATAAAACATACTTGAAGACAGCGACATGAACACCCAAAGACGTGTCTTCACTAATCTTCTTCGTTTTTTTAGCGGCTCGTTCCTCTTTCGTCAATTTGCGATCCTCATTCTCCTGTTGATGCTTTCGTAAACGTTCTGCCACTTGTTTCCTGACGTGCTCTTCCATTTTTGTAGGATCTTGGATGGCGTCGTTGCCCAACACTCGCATCAGATTACTCATTTTAACTTTTGGTTCAGGAGGTTTTTCCAAACCAAGTCTGACCTTTTCTTGTTTCTCCTTCAAAGTTTCTTTTCTGTTCTGACGACGAATCTTTTTCATTTCCTTCTTGGTAAGATGAGTTTTCAGACATTGCTGAGTAGAGGCCTCATTTGGAGGTTTAAGCTGAACTGGATGTTCGATAAGGTCAGTTATGGTGGACATGTACCGCTTCGAAATAGCCTCGGTTGTGGAGGGCAAGTTGTCGTATCTGAAATACGAGTCAATAAAAAAGTGATTACTAATCCCAGATATGAACTTACGACTCTCCATTCAATACAATTTCGTCCCACCATTCAACATCTGGAATGTCCAGCGCTGAGCTATCCTGGATAGCTGGTGTGACCATAGCCAGACGAACGGCTGAAGAGATTCCAGTACTTTTGGCTGCATCGGAGATCTTCGCCTGAAGCTGTTCCAGTTTTGCGTTCTGTCGTTGCTTGTTGGCAAGCGCTTCAAATTCTCCCTTTTCATGGAAGTTAAAAGTCGCTCGACGATCACGGGCAGCTCCTCGAACCTTCAATCTGGGATCCAAGTACGGCTTGAACTCAAACTTTTCACTGAAAGTCGGCTTCTCTTCCTCTACAGGAGCAGGCTCCTTCTCAATTTGAATCTGCTCCTTCTTCAACTGAGCACCTGAGTTCAGAGCAGTCTTTTTATTGAGTAAGGCTAATGTAGAGTTGGCGGCCAATTTTGCTTTCAGAGCCTCTGCTTTTTTGTCGAGTTGGGACTCGATGAAGAGGGACGCTTCTGCTCGATTTAACTTGGCAGCATTTGAAGCAATTGGTTGCGCTTTGGTTATTACAACAGGGGTAGTTCGATTGTTTGCCATGTTGAGTTGCCGTTTGCGCTCCTGGATCGACATCTGCGCCTCGTACATTAATTCTTTGCCCTTCATATAATCTTCGCTGATGGGATGCCCATCACCGTTGCGTTTTCGAGACATGTTTGGCTGAAATATTTGATGATTGTGATGAACAACTATAAACGATCACGACAGAGTTATATCGATAACAGAAACCAATGCCATCATGTATAGCAGTACAATGTAAAAACGGTAAATTTTAAAAGCTGAATCGAGCCTAAGAACTGAAATTGCACGATCCAGGGGCGCAAACATGACAACGTCGATTGATGCACTGTTTTGCTCTCACCTCCCATTTCTGATTTTCGAAATTCGTTTCTACTTTCGTTAAGCCAGTGATAATCACGCACGAAAAACAAAAGAAGAAGATGGCAAACGAATCGAAAAACAACGACCGTTCCTCCTATTTAAATACAAAATGTCAAAAATAAGTTCTACAGTAAACCGAACATTAGTTCTCAGGAAATATAGTACGAATTCGGTCTTAACACGTGTTTATCAGTAAGCATCGCTTCAGATCAGAATCCTTAAGACGTGGAACCGACCAGCAACAGATTCTATCAACTATAAAAACATTTTCGAAATTGAAGTCGACGCGCCTTCTCCAAACAGCGCATTTCTGGGTTTCTCGTTTAGAAGAGCCTGCAAAGAGAGTGCCTCTCTACTGTGACCCGTCAAGTAATCGGCTTTGCCAACGGCTTCTCCGAACTTCCAAGTCAGCTGATTCGTGGAAGTCGTCGGGATTCTCATCGGTTACGTTCGTAATAAGGAGCGAACCATGAGTGCCAGCGCGTTGGTCGTTCCTCTGATCATTGTGTTTGTGCTGGTTCTTGCGCTTCTCAACAAGTACGGGAACTTTCGGAAGCAAACGATCGTCGTTTCGGTGTCCACATTCATCGGATGGTACTTCTCTTTTCTCATAATTTTCATCCTTCCACTCGATATATCGATTGTGAGTTTATTTTTTGATTTATTCTATTCCTAATAATGCATTCAGACGTTCTACAACAAGTGCCTATTCGATGAAGAGCGAATGAAGAATGAAACATCGCCGACGAGCATGGAAGGCGTTGCGTTCTCCAATATGACCATCGAATGTGAACAGCCCAATGGATACGTTCCAGGAAATGTGCTTCTACAGATGTGGAGAGTGGTATACTGGACATCGCAAATGCTTACATGGTAACTTTTGCCAATGCTTGTCTCTAATTCTGTTTAACTCTGTTTAGGATCGTTCTCCCTCTGATGCAGAGTTATTCTCGAGCTGGAGACTTTACCGTAAGCGGTAAATTGAAGTCTGCTGCATACAACAATATCGTATATTATGCAACGTACTTCACTGTTTTCTTCATTCTATTGATCTACGCTGTTTCGAAGGGACTCCCCTTGAATTTGTAAGTTTTCGATTTTTCTCGGGCTCGATTATTCCAAAATCGAATTGGAAATCCGCGTTGATATTCGAAGAAAATACTGCGGGAACCCATACTTACTTTCGTGCTAGGACCAAGCAATCGTTGTTTGACAAGTTTTTGGTGTTGTTGTAGGTCTTCTATGTTTTCTGAGTGTTTTCCAATATTTCCCTAACAAAACAATTGACATGTCAGAAAACAGAATTGCAATGGTTTTTTTTATCAAGAAATTCTTGTACTGATTCTAGCCGGGTCCTGGCACGAAGTGCCAATGGATTTGTCGTCTTCCTCTGACACGTTTCGGTATTATTTATGAACTTATAATTTAGTGAACATCTCAAGGTTTTACTCATCTCTGCGTCGAACACGTGGGGTCTTTTCCTGCTAACAATTCTACTTGGTTACGGTCTTGTGGAAGTTCCGAGGCAGCTATGGCAGATGGGAAACAAAGGATATCGTTTAAGCAAGACTTATTTTGACTTGGACAACTTATCGGCGGATAAGAACGATGCCGAAGAAGCTATTAAGGATGCTTATCGGTATGTAGTGCAGTCTGATTTATGTAATGAATTGTTTGATGTTTAGAGAATCACGAGAAATATTAACGCTCCTCCGCAACGAACATTGCTATCGCGACTTGGCTCAAATCATTGTTTCTGAATTCCCTTCAGAAGTGGTGGGGCAGATCACATCCGGAAGATCTTCGTCGTCCTACGCTTCGTCAAATTATTCTGCAGCCGATATGAGTACTGTAGGAAGCGAAACTTTCTTGGTTGGTTTAGTTGATTATCTGTGCAAATAAAACTTTGTTTAGATCAAGTTCCACAAACGTGTTCTTGACTCGATTCAGAATCATCATCGTACTCAGGCGCAATGGAATGCTTTGATGGAGCAAGCGCTTTTACTGGAAGATATTGAACAGGCAGGAATGATCGGAAAGTTGTCGTCGGTTAGAGGAGAGTCGGGATTGGTTCCTGTACCCCCGGTTATGCGATACTATTGGCATGTGGTAGTAAAGCGACCACTTCTGCAAGTTTGCGGACTTCTTTTCGCCTCAATGACTTTACTGATTATGTGGAGTGAGTGCACGTTCTTCATTGTTTCTCCGACGTTAACCCTCGCGGGAAGGCTACTTCATGCGTTTGCTTTGGGATATCATTACAAATACATTCAGGTGAGTCAGCTATTATCCATCTTTATTCCTGTATCGTCATTTCCTAGATTTGTGCCATGATTCTAATCTCATATTTGTGCATCTGTGCCTACTACACCGTTTTCAAACTAAAAATTTATCGTTATTATCATTTGGATCCTCACCACCAGACCGATGCTAACAGCTTGCTCTTTAGCGCCATGTAAGTCGTCGAACGAATTGAAGACAATTTTCACATTTTTCTTAGATTGCTCTGCCGTTTGACTCCGCCGATTTGTTTGAACTTTCTGGGCATGATTCATCTCGACTCGCATATTACGTCTGACCTTGGCTTTGGCACAGAAACGCAATTCACACGATTGATGGGTCATTTGGATGTGATCCCATTTGTTGCAAAAGGAATTAACATTTATTTGCCCATTTTGATTGTGATCCTTTGCTTGAGCACTTGGTTTAGGTGAGCGTGTTAAGAGGGTTTACGGACGATTAATTTTCGCCTTCAGATTGGGGACACGTTTCTTACACTCTTTGGGCATCGATCAGTTCGTTAGCGATGATGATATGACGACGGAAATGGTGCAAAGTGGACGAGCGATTGTCTCACTCGAAAGAAACAGAATCAATAGAGAGTTGAACCGAGAGCAAAGGGAACAATATTGGGCGGATAAGTTGCAACAAAACTCTAACACTTCTAGAGGATCAGGTAAGCCAAATAATGGCTTTCCCATTTACTGATTACGCTATTTAGCCTCCTCGAGGGACATCGAAAGTCAGGATCAGTTCGACTACACGAACCAGGGCTTTTCTGACCGGACACCGATCATATCAGCAGAATTTGGACAACCCCGTGACCCCCATCACCCCCCAACCGATCTCTTCAGCGACATGTGAAGCTCTTCAATTGTACATAGTCACTTCTGCGCTTACGGGGTTTTTAGATGCCATAATTGTGCAAAGTTTTCTGTAGTTAGTTTCCTTAATTTATTTGTCACCTTGTTGTCAGATTTTATGTATATTTCGTCGTTGTACCCTAGTCAATTGTCATGTGTCTTAAATTTTAAAATTTTATCATTTTTTCAGTAACAACAACACGCTTTAACAATGTACACGATTTCTTTTGGCAATTCTGAGCATCTGAGAGGGAGAATTATTAAACAAGCGATTTAAAAATTAAGATCGAATCACGAACGACTTAGAAGAGGGGACAGAGGACGAGGAACTAGCACGGAAGATAGCGACGGCCAGCGCCGCAGAAAGACCCATTGTGGCGCAGTAGAGCGTTGCCAGAAGCGCCGAACCCATAGCAAAGGAGCCCTTCTCCAAACATGTCTGTGGAGGTCCTTGAGCGGATGACAAAGAAGAGTTCGAAGGAGCGATGAGTGCCGCGGGTAGGTAACGGAGTGGAACCGAAGGGTCCACAACGGTCATTCTGCCACTGATGATAACGCTCTGGTCGTCTCGAGAATCGTCGAAAGCGGCCGACGCCATCGCTGTCGTGTCGCGTTTCCTTCTCGCTGAGCAAGTCTGAAAGGGTTACGGTAAGAGTGGCAACCGAATGAATGGATTACGGTAGTTTTCTGGCAAAGATGTGACTCGTCGAAGCCGAGGAGTTGCATGTGCTCGTGCTGAATGACGCAAGTCTTGACATGACACTTCATCCAGACGTCCTCGGCGTCGGGGAAGTTGAAGGCCATAGCGTCGGCGAACGCTTTCTTCGAGTTTTCAGCGTATTGCACGTTTGACATGATGTGCTCATCGAGAGTGCATCCGTTGTCGAGCACTTTGATCTTACGGCCGTCCAACGTCTCGGCCAGACAGTCGAACACTCGGATACCGTAGATTTCTAAAAACAGAACACAATATATTGCCATCCTTCCGAAACGCCTCATTAAACGATTAATCTGCGTTTCTCTGATCCCTTCAAGGTTTGTTTTCATTTCATTCCGTGTTCGTTTGTTTGTTTGTTCACCGTGTGCGAACATGTAAAGCGACCGCGCCCCTCAAAAACTACGCTCGAACCCATTTCTTCGTCCCACATATCATCGCTGCGTTCTACTTTCCGAAGCGTCAAACTTAAAAAAGAAACGACGGAATGCGTGGTTTCGCGTCTTGACCTTGGTGCTCTGCCAAGTGCAACAACTCCAGACACTTACCTGAGGGTCTCGTCAAATGCCAAATGAACATGAGAGGGGTGCCGAGTTGCACTGTGCCCGCGGGCACGAGAGTCGGGTCAGGAACGCGACCTTGTACGATGGTCAGCGCGATTTCCGGTGGTTCGGCGATTCCGGTAAGCACTCCGCGTGTAGTTATGTCACTGAAAGAGAATTTCATGAGGCGAATAGTCCGAAGTTCGGAAAATTGGATTGTAAAACAGCGTTTGAACTCGTAAATTGTTTGGCATAATTTTCGATGCCTTTTGAGGTTATTTTTAACCGAAGACCAACGCATAATACCGTAATACCGAATCGATCGTTTGGAAGGCAAAAGTACTAGTCGAATGGCATGACCAATTCGTTTAAAACTCATAAATAACGACTTACGAGATGAAATTAAACTTGGTAGCTACAGTAATCTGTTGCTGCTGGAAGATGCAATGCACAGCGAATGCTCGATCACCCATAGTCACAAAGTTAGGATGGAAGGAGAATACGAAAACCGTGAATATTTCCAATTCACGCGTTTCAGGCTGAAATCCTCACGATTACGTAATGGTAATTGACCGGATCATCGCCGTCGATATCGAGACGTTCGATCAGAGAACTGATGAACCCGACGATAGCGGTCGGTGAGTGAAAGTGATTGATTCACTTACGTTTCTCCGCAATTCGAGACCGCAACGTGAGAGTTCGCTAAGCGGAATCTCGTAGCGCGGCTTCACGGAGCCCTTCAGCTTCTCGTACGCTTGGTAACATCCTTCCGTCCGACGCCAATTTTTGATGAAAACGACGCCCTCAAAGTCGGATTTTGTTTTGCCTTCGATGAGGATGGTTTCCGGCCCGCAGGTTACTTTGGGGGTTTCTACGGAATCAATTAATTATTAAAGAGAAACAAAAGAATCTGGACAAACGATTGTCGTTCCCATAAATCAAAAACAAAGCTCACCTGTTAACGAATTGTTGACAGTTTTCGCAGAAGTAGAATCGACCTAAATTCCGAGTAATCAATTACGAAGTGCAAAAAGCGATCACATACCAGAAAAGCGGTAACTGCGGCAGCAATTAGGAGAGGCAACATGCCGACGCGCATCATCGCTGGTGGCAATGTGCGCGAAACGTCGATTTCTTCGGCGCCTGAAGGCAACCTTGACCTACTACAGGGTCACTCGACTCCTTTCTTGGGAGAGCAGTTGAGGAGGAGGAGGCGTTGGTCGACGGGAGATGGCCGTGAGGAAGTGGAGTTCCTCCTCTTTGAAGGCAACGGTAACTGTTGCCACATAAACGGTGATTGCTGACCGCGGCAACGACCTTCCGATCCGAGGAGACGGCGCATTAGCGAAGTGCTTGAGTGGATTACAAAGGGGTTTGCAAAGTTCGAATGCACTTTGAGGGGCAAAGAGGAACTTGAAGAACGCAAAACACAAATGTCTCGTCAGCGTATTGTCAGTGAAGTCGGAGCGAGAGCCTGTCCGGACGGAAGACAAACCTTTTTTAGTAGTTTAATACAGTTTTTCTCGGCTTTCCTTGCTCTGAGAGAACTTGCTTTTCGTTATCAGCACATATACACTTTTACGTAAGATTCTTATTTTAGTGCACATTTTGAGAAGCTTTTCAGTTCCACTTTTTGACAAAAACTAAATATCCCTCTGTTTACTTATCAAGTTCTTATAAATTTGCTGAACAGCTAATTCTCCAGGAAATTATACCGTTTCAGAATGCTTCCGAAAATTCAATGAATTATATAACTGTTTCCAAAGTTATCAAGTTGGGGGTCTCGGACAGATAGCCCTGAGATCGCTCTTGCGTGCGACGATGTTATGTAAATTTGAAGATTGCCGTGAAGTCCGCGAATTTCAACAACTTTTTGCGTTTTTTACGGAAAGTTTGATATTCTTTGTTTTCAGTTATGGGCAAACGTAAGCGCACTAAGAAAGAGAGCAGCAGTTCTGAGGAAGTCAGCGATAGCGATGCTGAAGAAAGTAAGTGCTTTGTTTCTTTGCAATCGTTCCGTTTCTTTTTATCTTCGTTCAAATCCGATAGTCTATCTGTTACATGAACTTGGTTTAACTCTAAAAGTGCTTTTTATCAAAAACTCAAAATAGAAGAATGGGAGTGATTTTGCAAAGAAAATCCGACTTTCTATCAAAATCATTGTGTAAACTTGTCGTGGCCAAATTTTTTTCTTTCATATGCTTCCGTTAATTAGTTTCTGCGTATTGAGAGTTGAGACGTGCGCCAGATATATGGGTATGTTGTATACACCCATTTGCCAGAAATAACGCTAGTAATGTGACGAAAGTGATGTTTTTGATTTTCTAAATATTTCTGTATTCCAGCCACTAAAAAGCCGAAGATTGACTTGACAGAAGAACCAGTTTACATCGACGATGACTCCGTGATCTTACCCGATGGCGGGAAGCCCAATCCCAATTTGGAAGACCCAGAAATTGCAGAAATAACCGCGGAAAATACTCATAATCGTGATAATACCTTGCAGTTGGAAAAAGCGATTAATGCACTGTCTTTCAAAGAAGCCCGCGAACTGATGAAAACCGACCAATCACTCTTTGCCGTCAAGCAAAAGCGGAATTTTGTACTCGATTGGAGCTGTAGTCAGGATCAAGCGACCGTCATTTGGAAGGCTGTTCAGATTTCTATTGGAAAATACAGTCGATGGGTCAAAGGAATACCAGTTGCTATTGGAAAGATTCTTGTCAAGCCACTTCTTATTATTGTCGAGGAAGGTCGTAAGATTCACGTTGAAGCCATCATTCCTCAGATCGTCTTCAGGTGAGTTGTTATTGTTTAACGTAATTTGCCTCAATTGTGTGTTTTTAGACCGACCAAAGGCGCGAAATATACATGCGATGTAATTTCAGTCGACTCTAAATTCTGCAATGGACTGCTCTTCAACAAGATTTCTGTATCTTTAGCAAACTCGAGTTCGTTAAACAAATCGCGCGATGTTCGGGCGAAGGAAGGTTGCAAAGTTGGTTTTCGAATTACGGATATTCAAGTTCGTGGAAAACTCTGCCAAATCCGTGGTACTTTTCTCAACTCAACTAAAACGAAGAAGACTTTTAATAACTCGGACAGTGAATAGGGGGTCCGATTGTTTTTGTTGTTGTTACTGTTATCTGTTGTTGTTAAAGATTTTTACCTACATAATGTCTTTACAAACATGAGAATCGTTTATTTACTTCTTACGTTATCTTAAGGAATATGTTAAAGTAAATTAAAGGCATTTAGATGGCGTCTGAGAATCCGAGACACGATTACTCGCCTCTCAATTGGGATCAGTTCTTCAGCTCTAAGGAGGTGATCGAAACGGGGAATGGTGATAAGTTCACCGTGTATCGTAAGGGCAACCAAGGTCCTTTGTTTTACCTCCTCCATGGTGGTGGATATACAGGGTTGACATGGAGTAGCTTTGTGGTATGATTAAATCAAATTTCTGATACATTATAAATATTCTTTTTAGCATGAATTGACGCAAAGCGTGGAATGTCAAGTTATCGCGCCAGATCTTCGTGGACATGGCGAAACGAAGACTTCTGATGATCTTAATCTTTCGTTGGAACAACAGATTGAGTAAGTGGTTGTACTGTTTACCATCGATCCGAACAAGCAAGAATTTGATACTTCAGGGACATCAAGAACATTTACGAAGGCATTTTTGGCCGGGATGACAACCTTCCCCATTGTATTATGATTGGCCACAGCATGGGTGGAGCTCTAGCTGTTCACGTCAGCAAAGTAGAATTGATCCCAAAAATGTTCGCCCTCGCGGTAATTGACGTCGTGGAAGGTTCGGCAATTGCAGCACTCGAATCAATGCGCACCGTTTTGAATCACCGTCCGAAGGAGTTTGCTGACATGAACTTGGCCATAAGGTGGTCAATTAAATCAGGAACTTGTCGGAACGAGCGGCAAGCAAGGGTTTCTATGCCTTCCCAACTGAGAAGATCCGAAACTAGCGGGGTACGTTATTGTATTTCTCATTAAAACTTATTCTATTTTTTAGAGGTTTGTGTGGAGAATCGATTTGATGAAAACAGAGCAGTATTGGACAGATTGGTTCACAAATCTTTCGAACTATTTTCTGGAATGCAAGCCTACAAAAATTCTGATCCTCGCGAACGTCGATAGGTTGGACACCACCATGACGACGGCGCAAATGCAAGGAAAGTTCCAACAAGTCATCTTAACCAACTGTGGACATGCAATTCATGAAGATGTGCCCCAAGAAGTTGCTAGGCTCTTCGAAACCTTATTGACTCGTTACAAAGTGCTCCTTTCTTTGAACAAAAACAAGGTCTAGGTAGTAGATTCGATCTCTTATTTATTTTTTGACTGTATGTTGTATTCTATAATCTAAAAAAATGTGTATAGCTTTAGCGTATAAATTAAATGTTATGTGAAAACGTCTTCCCGTATAACAATCTTTTCCTCGATAAACAAAAAAAAACATTAATTACGTATACAACTTGATTAGTTCATCACCGACGGCGGCAGGAGTGAGAATACCCAAATCGGTAAACAACAGTTTAATATACTGAGGAGGAGTGTAGTCCGTTAGCGGATGTTCCTCATTGAGATTGGGATTCGAACGTTTCAGTGTGGATGTTCGGTACTAAAGTAAATGATATGTTCGGAATCAGTTGTTTAAAACTTTACCTTAAATTCATTTGGAATATCGCTTTGATTGAGAGGATACTCTTTCACAAATTTGATGCTTTCTGACATGACATACACAGGTTTGTTGAATGCTTGGGCACAAACTGCCATGCAGAGAGTTCCAATCTATAGTTCAAATCGTTTAAGACATAGATTCAAAAATGTAGACGTGCCTTATTAATAATTCCGCCAGTTTCCATTACACCTTCAGCTCCAACAACGACCATGTCAACAGATTCCATAAGATAACCAATTGCGCTGTCCAAAATTAGCGTTGAAGGGATTCCAGCCTTCTGGAGAAACTCATGAGCCTGTCTACCTGATTGATCTGGCTGCGATTCTGTTGCAAATACGTGCATGTCGATACCCTCTTTGTGCGCGTCAACGAGTGCTTCCAGTACAACTTTCGAAAACGAATGGATCATGATTTTCTGAATACCACAAATGCAAAACTTCGGAAGCCACTTATCTTACCATTCCACTTCGGAAAAACGGTCTAGCACAATTGGAAATCTTCTTGCGAGACTGTCCAACGCGTTGTATAAAATCCTTTCCACGCTTTCGGTACACCTGAACCAATCCATCGACGCTCTCGCGATTGATCACTTCGGCTGAGGTCAAAGAAATGAAGCGAAGAAACAATTCGCTTGCACTTCGCACGGAGGCACTGCTATAATCAGTTTCTGACATTGCTGAGACGGCCTTCTTTAATTCATCGACTAGTTCGTTCACAGTGGCCACTAAACATTTGGTAATACATAAATAATTACGTTTTTAAAACGGAAATGGCATCTTACCACTATTTGTTTCAATGCACATCATTAAAGTCTCGATAGCAGCGAGTCCAGTGGATTTGCGGGTGTCCTCGCCCCCACTTAACAGCTTCGAGAAATAATCTTTGGCGGTTCGTTCGACCACCATAACTCTGAAAAACAATTCAAGTAAACAGATCGATCCTACACAAAAAGCTATATTTCCGTCATCGAAAAACTAAGAAGCAGATAAAAAGCAATGCACAATGGTAAAAAACAATGCACAATATTCACTTCTTTCGTTACACACGATATAAGCCAGGAAAGGCCCATGAAACTTGTCAGAATTCTGCAAACGAATCCGAGCAGCTTACGGCATTGCATCATGCAAATAAATGAACGTTCAAATAGTAACAAGAATACCTTTTCACACGCATTCCCTGATCGCTCAGTTCTGATATACGAAAGTTCGGAAGTGGAGGACAATGGACCGATCAAGCCGAGTCCGACTCACAGCGAGATCGTGCGGAAGTGCGCAGTTGAATCGCCTCAGTAAGTGTCTTTCGATTAAAAAATTGCGGCTGACAATTGTGTTTTAGGAATAGTGGGCAGAAGATGAAGTTTGAATCCAGTGAAGACGAAGACGACGAGAACCGCAACAATGCAGTGTCAAATGAGGATAACAAGTGGAGAACTCGTCGCGAAGGACGAAAGTATCTAGCAGAAGAAGGATGTGCGAAGGTGTGGAATAGCTCTCCTACTCACCGAGAGGTGAAGAAAGTTTATGAAGATCACGAGATTGCTGAGAGAAAAGCGCGCAAAGAATTAGCAAAGGACGAATTTTCTAAGAAATCGCACAAGCGTGAAAAGGAAAAGTCTGAAAAATCGAAAAAGAAGCACAGACATGGAAGCGATGATTCGGACTACGCACGGCGGAAGAAAAGACAGCATTCTGATAGCAGCGAAGCTCCGAAAGAGAAAGTGAGGAAGCGACGCAAGATCGAGTGGAAATCCGAAGAAGACGAGTGGGTGGAGTTTAACGAAGAAATGCGTGCTCTTGTAGAGCAAAAGAAGAATGAAGAGGAGACCGAAATGACTGGTCCTTCTATTCCCCAGGAACTTCTCGCTCGAGATGATCCTCAGCAAGATGTCAAGGCCAAGTGAGTTTTCAGCAATTTTATCAAAATAACCGATTTACTTAAGCTATGGCAAAGATATGCTTCGCGGTGAAGCTGGCAGCTTACATTGCTCAAGGAAAACGTATTCCCCGTCGAG
>KI639842.1:6116-17719 GCA_000505645.1 Steinernema monticolum
TTCCGCGCGCACTTTGCCTAACCGCTAAGCAAACATACGCCGGATTAGATTTCTCTCCAAATTGTCATTTACGGCGACGTGCCACTCAGCGCCGATTCACTCTCAATCGATTCGGTTTATTATTAATAAAGCTATGTATCACAGTTCACAGTCGTCATTAAATACACAAATAATTACAAACATAACGACTCGTACCAACAGAAATGCTTTGTTCTACCATAACGAAAGCCAATCTGCCCAACCATTCCTCCTTGATTTCACAAATTTTCTTTTTTGCTCTTTTCTGCTAGAAGTTTCCAACAGTTCTACTAAATTTGAAGTCGTTAAATTCGAGTCGACACTTATATCATCTGTCAAAGTGGAATTTGACGAAGAGTCATATGAGTCTCCTTCATGGAAACGCATCAGTAAATTGTAACCCTAACATTATAGTAGCATGTAAAGTTTTACTTTTATATTTTTTTACCTTATTGCAGCAGATATTATTGCATTCCCCAGCAGTCTTGAATCTATTCAGGTTTCCACCACAGCCAGTAAACTTGAATTGTTCGCAAGTATCACTAACCGGATTGTAGCCGTACATCGTAACCAGAGAGTTGGTTGGCTGACAACCCGGATTCCTAGGTTGCAGGCAGAAGTTTCGAGGATCAGGGCAGCAAAAGGCGTCTCCAGTGCTCATCAAATTACATACGTAGTCGGCCTTCAGACACGCGTTCGCCTGCTTCGGAGTACAACTCACGGGGTTCCCACTCAAAGTCAACAAAGGTTCTCCTTTAGGGCATAGGCGAGTTGCGACGGCAAGTGGCTGAGCTCTATGCACCATTGGACGGGGCATACTGTTTATTGATGAGCATCCGGCACCCGCACATGAAGGAAACAGTCCGTTGTTCATTTGGTAACCGTTCATGCACGAAGAAGCGCAACTTTGAATATTAACGAAGTTGTTTTGATTTCCTCCAAGACCCGAGTAAATAAAGGGAACGCATTGTTGAAGGGCGACGTTAAAGTAGAAGCGATCGACTTGAGAGGCTCCTGCACCGATCACAACGGGCATCATGCAAGGATTCGATTGCCCGCCTGTGGGACAACAAATCGTCGAAGAAGAGTCGTAGCCATTGTGGCAATAATAGTTCGGAGGGCATGGTGAGTTCATACTACAGTAAGCGATTCCTCCGCCGATGGGACGATAAGGTTCACCTGTGGCACACGGGTTGTTGTACTCGGGACAGGCTTGACGACAAGCTTCAATAACCAAAAAGTTGTTTGCGTTTCCGCCCTGCCCTGAATAAGAGAATTGTTCGCAGCGACGAGTCAGCTGGTTAAAGTAGAATCGAGGAAGAGAAGTCGAACCTCGACCGATGTCCATCGGAAGAAGACATGGATTCATTGCTGAAATAGTTAATGAGAATCTGCCTAGACAGCAACGATCTTACATCCTGGACAGCAAACAGTGCTTTCTTGGGTGCTTCCAACGTGACAGAAGTATCCTTGCGGACAGATGTTGGGGTTCTGAGCAGTGCAGTAAGTTACCACTCCGCCGACTGATGTAAGAGGAGCTCCGTGCCCGCACGGATTTGTGAATTCTGAAACATTTTTATATTTTGATTTCTACGTTCTTATATACCAGGACAAGTTCGAATACACGTTTCACCATTCACAAAATTATTATTATTTCCTCCGATTCCGGTGTAAGTGAATTGCTGACATCGTCTACTTTGAGTATTAAAGTACCATCTGGGGAGACTCGCAGTTCCTAAACCGATCGAAAGGGGCGAAGTGCACGGATCTCTGTGACCAGGACAACAAACGGTAGTTTGAGAATTTTCACCCAAATGGCAGTAATAGTTGATTGGACAATCGGCGGCCGAATTAGCGTCACAGAATCTCACAAGACCTGTCAATGTTTCTTTAAAGGGGTCCCCTTGATAACAAGGATTCACGAATTCCGGACATCTTTGAGCGCAGTCCTCACGCGTCAGAAAGTTGTTTTCGTTTCCTCCAAATCCCGTATACTGGAAAGCCTTACATGTCCGCGTCATTGTATCGTAGTACCATCGAGTAAAGGGACCGCTGTGGCTCGGAATTCCCTGTTGTTGTGGAAGACGACAAGGATCCGATCCGCCGGGGCAGCAAACTGAAGTGTCACTTGTGCCTCCAATATGACACCAATGACCAGAAGGACATGAATAAGGATTCTGAGCGCTGCATTTGGTTACGGTAAGTAAGCTGCTGGCCACAGCGTTAGGGCATGGATTTTGGAATACTGTAAGATAGCTTACTAGTAAAATATCTTTAAAAATGTCCGAACCTGGACATTTCAAAGCACAAACAGCTTCGGTTAAGAAGTTATTCGCATTTCCGCCACTTCCCGTATAAGTAAATTGCAAACATTGTCGAGTGTTTTGGTTGAAGTACCATCTGACGAGTTTAGTATGCCCAGTTCCAGGAGTCATTGCAGAGAGGCATGGATCGCCCAAATTAGGACAGCATACAGTACTATCGACGGTACCTCCCAAATGGCACCAGTACGAATTCGGACAGGTTTGTCTGTCAGCGCTGCAGAAAAGAATCCCACCTGAAGGAGCTTGTGCTGGATCTCCAGTTGCACAAGGATTTCTAAAAGACACAAATCAAACTCTTTGGTCTCGTCCGGATAACCCTGAGAGGAGATGTTATTGCTACTGTGAGACTCATACAGATTATTGTATCACCACTCAATAAGAAGAAAAACTCACTGGAATTCGGGACATCTCAGTTGACACTCTTGAAGTGTTTGGAAAATATTTTGATTTCCTCCTCTTCCGGTGTATGTGAATCTTGTACATCGTCTCAAATTCGAATCAAAATACCATCGGTTGATGGCGGCCTTTCCGTTTCCAGGAGAAGCAGGAAGGGCGCACGGATTCTCTGCTCCAGGACAACAAACAGAAGCTGTGACGTCGGTTCCAATGTGACACCAATATCCAGCAGGACAAACATTCGGTTGAGAAGACGAGCAAGTCACGTACTGGCCGTTGGGGTTCGTGGCCGGATCACCTCCGTTGCAAGGATTCTGAAGTACGGGACACGCTTGTTCACAGCTCGCTTTACTGAGGAAATTGTTTTGATTTCCTCCGGTTCCCGTGTAGATGAACGGAAGGCATTGTTTAGTGAGAGGGTTGTAGGAGTAACGAGGGAGCGAAGCATCACCAGCTCCTGGAATACGAGGTTCAGAGCACACGTCCTGCGCTTTGCCTGGACAACAGATAGTTGTTTCCTCCGTTGCTCCAATATGGCAGAAGAACTTTGGTGCACACATGGTGTTATCTGCTGCGCTACAGGCGACCGGAGTCAGATCAACCGTCTGTGGGTTTCCCATAGCGCAAGGATTTACAAATACTGAAAAAATTATTATATTCTACACTCGTCAGAGGATGCTTACCAGGACACCTCGCTTCGCACGCTTTCAACGTTAAGAAGTTGTTTTCGTTTCCTCCAAGTCCAGTGTACTGGAACTGCTGGCAGGACCGCGAATCGCGATTATAATAGAAACGCAGAAGTTGCGCGTTTCCTGTTCCTCTAGTGAGTTGTTGGTCACATGGATCAGACGCTCCGGGACAACACACAGAAGTATCCAGAGTAGAGCCCACATGACACCAATAGGTTGTGGGGCATATGGAAGGTCCTGTAGCTCCACAATGTGTGATTTGACCGCTTAACCCAATGTGAGGTTGTCCTCCAGGACAAGGACTTCTAAACAAGTGAAAAATAGGAAAAGAAAAAACAACTGAAACTCACATATACTCCGGACATGCCTTCATGCACTGACTTCTCGATATAAAATTGTTCTGATTTCCTGCGCGTCCACTGTAAACGAAACTGACGCAAACACGCGATTCTGAATTGAAATACCACCTATTGATAACGGTATTTCCGTTTCCTCTCGCCATAGGCATTCTACAGGGATCACCGGCTAATAATGATAGTTTTAAACAAAAACAAAAAAAAAATACATTACCTCCGGGGCAGCATAAAGTTGTTCCTACGGTAGCTCCTATATGACAGAAGAATCCAGCTGGACATATATCAGTACGAGCTGTAGAACAGAAAAGGGGATCACCGGTGTCTTTCCTCAATGCCGGGAATCCACCGGCACAAGGATTATCGAGAACGGGACAAGCATTTTCACATTCTGCCTTTGTCAGGAAATTATTCTGATTTCCGCCTTTTCCAGTGTAAATGAAGGATTCACAAGCTCGTCTTTGTACGTTGTAGTAGAACCTCGGAAGTTGGCTATTTCCAGTCCCCAGAGCCACAAGAACGTCGCACTGATGACCAATTTTTGGGCAGCAGACGGTAGTCTGACGACTATCTCCGATGTGACAAAAATATCCTGTCGAACAACTGGGATTCGCCGCTGAACAGAATCCAACGCTTCCATCTATGACATTTATAGGAGGAGTTCCACCGAGGCACGGATTGTCATACTCTTAATCGCAAATTTACTTTTTTTGTTTCTTTAGTCAAGAGACCCACCTGGACACGCTTTTCGACAGTGAATAAGCGATAAAAAGTTGTTCTCGTTTCCACCCATTCCGGTGTAAGTAAATGCTTTGCATGTGGAAGTAGCGGCGTCAAAGTAGTATCGATGCATGATTGCAGATCCGTCACCGGTTGACAAAGTTTGATGACAACGATTCGCTCCTGTCAGAGGACAACAAACAGTTGTATCCTTCGTCGCTCCGATGTGGCAGTAATGAGTCGCAGGACAACCCGTTACTCCATTTAAATTACACTGTGCAAAGTCATTGTTAATCATCAGAGGATTTCCTGCGCCACACGGATTCATTTTCGCCACACAAGTATTCACACAATCGTTTCTGGTTAAGAAATTATTTTGATTTCCTGCTGCCCCTGTGTAAACGAATGTGACACAAGTTTGCTGAGTGGGATTGAAGGCCCACCGATGCAGAGTCTTAGTTCCCGAACCTATCGTCATCTTCATGGAGCACGGAGAATCTAATAAATAATTTCTTCATTGAAAAAAGAAAATAAATCTTACGTCGTCTAAACGTCACTGCACTTGCAGGTTTTTCTAATGTTTCAGCAATGGGTTCAACAGTTTCCATTGGACAGCATACTGTATCCAGTGAATCTGCGCCAACATGACAATAGTAGTTTGCGGGACAGGATGGTCTGTTCAGAGAACAACGGTGATTGACGTCGTTCTGCATGAGTGGCTGACCGTTGAGACAAGGATTGATAGCTCCGCACATCTTCTGACATTGCTCGAAGCTCATAAAATTGTTTTGATTGCCCTGTAAAGCAGAAATAAATATTTTTGACGAATACAGTATTTTACGGAAAATTTGCAAAAAAGTGCGAAAATTTGAAAAGTAGTTTGTGAAATAGTGAAATTCAAGGTTGATTGTTTAAGTTTATGCTTTTATATTTATTTAGTCGATGCTACCTGGAATCCGTGAAACAGGAAGGTCTTGCAATGATTCGTTAGCGGATCGTAATACCAACGACCGACCGCGTTCTGTCCGATTCCGGAATTCTTTGGTTGAACACACAGATTCCCTCCAAGTTCAGGACAGCAAACGGATTGATCAAAAGTCGCTCCGTACTGACAAAAAAAACCGCTAGGACAAAATACTCCCCCATTGGCAGCGCAATTCTGGATGTACGCGCCCGATGAAGACGCTCTGCGACAAGGAGTGATCGGATACACTTGACCGGGAGCGCTTCCTTTCATAATTTGTGACAATCCGCCGTGAGTTATTTGAACGGTGTTCGGAATCTGCTGAGAAGGTGATTGTTTTCTGTAGGACATCGGTTGAATATCGCTTCCCTTCGGGTACATTGCAATAGTCGAAGATGCAGTGGTGGTCTCGTAGGTTTCGAGATGAACAAGAGTCGGGTAAACTTGTGTTGAAGTAATTGTAGGAGTTTCAGGTAATGGAACCGGTGCGGGATTACCGATAGAGATCGGGTAACTTCTATGCGAAGGAGTGAGAACTACGGTAGATGGAATGACGGCTCCGGTGTTGGATAAGCGAACGGAATGAACATTGTGATTATATTTGACTCCATTTTGCTCCTTTTCTGGGGATTGCGTTGTGTCTTCTTCTATAGGGGAAGAATGAGTGACTTCAACTACAGGCGTAGGTGGGGGTGGCGTTATTCCTTTGATGCATAAATCAGTGCACGACGTCCTCGAAGTGAACCGATTTCCGTTTCCTCCACTTCCTTTGTAATAAAACTTTTCGCATTTCTTGTTTTCACTGTTGTAGAAGTAACGAGGTATTCTGTAATTACCAGACCCATCAGTGAGAACATATAGACAGCTTGAAATATCAGAATTTCCTGAATTTTAAGTTTTAATAAGAAAATGTTTGGACTCCAACCTGCTCCACAAGTTTCCATGCACAACCTCTCCGATTCAAAATTATTCGCGTTTCCTCCGGATCCCAAATAATTGAATTGAATACATGAAGCAGCAGCCATGTCGTAATAGAAGCGAATGCTCTTCTGAGATAGCGATTGTAGGTCATTATTTCCCTTGTCTGGAGGTCGATTACATGGATTTATCGGTTTCGGCGGAGCTGTAGTGGTCGTTGTTGTTGTTCTTTCCACTTCGATTTCAGGTGAAAACGCTAAAGGAACGAATAAAATCAGTCACAAAAGAGTGAAAGAACGAACCGAACACTGGAGTGTTCGGCTTAAAGTTCGGAACGATTGGGAGTTCGTCGGTGTGCACGTAAATCGTCGGAATGTTTACATTGTCATCGGTGCCTGCGAAGAATTAGAAAAAGAATCATTTCGAGCAAATGAATTAAGAAACTCACTGCGACATTTGCTTTTGCATTGGTCCATTGAAAGGAAATTGTTCTCGTTGCCTCCGAATCCCGTGTAGGTCATTTCTTGGCACGATCGGGACGAGTGGTCGAAGAAAAATCGCTGTACAGTACCTTTTCCGAAGCCATTGGCTGCTGTGAGCATGCATGGGTTGTCTCCTGAAAAAATAAGAACGTTAACAATAAAACAAAACTTATACCATCATTTGAAAATAAAAATAAGATTTACAAAAAATACAAGAAATAGATTCAAACCTTTCTTGTTCCTCGGACAACAGTAATTCGTAGTATTCGGTAATCCAACGTGACACCAAAAACTCGGAGGACACGCTTCGTATCCACTTTTTATATGCGGCGAACACGCCTTCGGTCGATCGTTCTCCATAAGCAAAGGCACTCCTTCCGCACATAATAAAGAAAAATCTAAAATCAAAGGATTGAATTGACACGAAGTAAACATTATTTAACCAATTCCTGCCAAGGCATCGTCGTCTTTTGGTTGTAATAAAGAAGAGTTATTCAAAGTAGTGAGATCATTGAGGGATTGAGCAGTAGTTGCATTGTTTTCAGTGCAAACAAAGGCACACAGTAGTGCGAGTACGATAGTAGGTAGCAGAAGGCGCCGCATGGCGACGGTTTATTATCTAGGCAATCTGATTTCGGGCGCAACCGATCTCGACGAGGTTCGAAGACGTCAAACTGAAATCAGGGCGGCTCTACGTGGTCGTCCAGCAGCGGTCAGTCAGATTTCGACACCCTCTGCGCTCTCAACTCAACGCTCGTTTACTCAATATTTACCTGTCGCACGTCAACTCAAGAGGCTTAGGCTATTAGTCGCGACAATGATATGAATTTGAAGGGGACATCGAGTAGCCGATGCGCTCAAGAAAAGTGTGGGAATTTAGAAGTCGACGCTATACTTGAAAAGTGCAAAAAATGAGTTGAGTCAGCTCACGATATCGAGAAAGTACTACTTTAGCTTTTGCATTATGCATACACTCTTTATTTAAACAATGAAGTAGAACGATCCGTCTCAAACATTGCAACTTATAACTTTATTGAATGTCATGTCCTATACGGAGAGCTCAAGGTAATGTTTTATTAGATTTTCAAAAGAGCTTTTCTTATTTTCAAAAGGATCCAATCAATCACTGCTATTGCGAAGGCGATTAAATAACGCTTCAAACGCAATAAAAAGTTAAATGCAAATACTCTCGATTTTCCCTTTAGAGTTCTTTGACTTTTGGGGGAGATGCGTAAATTAGAATTCGGATAAAGAAGTGCGAAATTCGATTTCCGCTCTCGTGCTGTCAATTTGACACCAAAAGTGACAGTTACAATTAGAGATCGAAGAATCGGAACGATACGCGGAAGCGATCGTTGACAGCTCCGCGCGACACACAAATACAAAGTGTTATCCAAAACGGCGTAATTAGAATTTACTTCTGTTTTGAGGTGTAGTTTATTAAAGTCAAAAATAAACCTGGATAATTGTTATCAAAATACAGATAATCGTTTTCTTAATGATTATTATAAGTAATCAGAAAATTGCTGACTTTATGTACTATTTTGAATTAGTTGACCACGAGTTTCTGACATCGTATCTCAGCTCCCGTCCAACAACGCCCTAATCCGAGTGTTTCTCAGCTGAGCTCCTACTGAAAACAATCGTGATCGCTCTCCGACGGACAAATGAACTCGCGCGTGTTTGTTTGTTTACAGATAGATTCCTAAGCTAACGATGTTCAAAGCAGAGAACCGAGCTTTTTCTTTTCAGTTTATGGCTTTGTCCACGTGCATGTAACCACTTGAATTTGACCGTTCACAAGTCAAAGAACTCTCACTGATGAAAACACACGTATTCTGTAATGTCCTGTTGGTAGAAGGAGATAATCTGCAGAGGATTTCGGTGTTGGCGTGTCTTTTCGGGTTAGTAGAGGAGGTGGAACAATGATGACATGATAGACTGCCTTCAGGAGTGCGATTTCGCCTTCACCGATAGCGTTATTCTAAAAAGATTTTATAGCCCAATTTTCAATCTTAAAGTTGATGAATGGAAGCCTTAATTTGAGACTCAGCTTTCACAGTGAATAATCCATATAGTAACAACAGGAAGTGAACAAAAAATTGCATTTTCCTAAATTCAAAAATATATTTGTTATTTTAGTTTTTTGCAACTGTTGTAATTAATAAGCGTATGTCAACATAGAGATTGGGGTCGCTTCTTGACTTACAACTAACAATTTCGACTCCTACATAAGTAAGCAGTAAGCCACCCAAGGGTCTCATTGATCGGATGCGAAAGAACTAACCATCTCTTTTGTGATGTCATTGAGGGGTTCCGTGTTTCAAACTAACAATATTAAGAAGATTAGCTGCTTCGGATATTTCCTCCTTTTGCACCCAGTACGATCTCCGATTTTTCGTAAGATTTCTATGTTTAGAAGTCTCATAAAGCGAACGAATTGGGTCGTTTCGTAAGAGTCGAAATTTAGTGAGAACGGATCAACGCCAGTTCAAATTGCGTTTCTCGGAATGTTAGCGACCGTCTTCTTTCTCGGATTTGTCGCTGTCGTACTGGGTAAGCAATGAGTGAATGTATTACGTAATGCTCTTCTGAATAGATAAAACGTTTTCCGTTTTAATTCACATCATCAATGTTCTATTTTCCAGTTCAAATGAGTATTATCAACATTTTTCAATAACCGGTTTCTTAGGTGATCCAATGAGACTTATGAACATGAAATGGGCTGAAAAGTTCGAACCGCACGTGTACACTCCTCCAGAAGGCGACGATTTAGAAGGAGATGAACCTATTCAGGAACAACAACTTAAGAACTTTGGCTACAGTAACCAAGGAATGAAAGATTTGGACGACGTCGGAGGTCTTGTGGGCGGTGGAGACTCGGACATTCTTGGAATTATGCGACCGTACTACTCGATGGTCGAGATGGGGGCAAATGGCAATCGACAGGTAGTTTCACAAACATCTTTTTCAAGCCGAACGTCTTTTCAGGGAATCGGATCTTATCTCCATGTCCTTCCGGACGAAGAAGAAGGTGAGAAGCCCGTTTACAGCGTCGGAGGGTCTTTCAGCGGAGGCATAGAACCTGCAGGAGTAAAACACGGATACATGTCGCGCCCCTTTGGTTAATAATTTTTATTTTTGCTGTAAATTTAACAGTTTCTGGTAATAAATGCGGTCGTTCTCAAATGCGTCTTCCGATAACGAAGAGAGGAACCGACTGACCCACATCGAACACTCCAACTCATCTCCATCGATTCGGAGACGATAGCGACCTTGGAGCGGCAACGGAACTTTGCACACTAGCGCACTGCGGTCTCCGAAGATGCGCGTAGTTCTTTTCGGACTCCTGCCCGTATTAGGGTTCGCCCTAGCTTCTGCCGACGATCGTACTTGGACAACCGAGGAAGGCGTCGATATTGAGGTCATAAGAAAGATCCCTGGTCAGTTTCCCTATTTTTGCACTTTTAAAGAGCTTTTAGAGAGTAAATGCAAAATTCGCTCACAGCCAGGCGATACCGTCGAACAATTCTTCAAACTCTCCGATCCGAACGGTAAAGTTATTGGAACAAACTTCAACGGAAAACCGTAGGTTACACTAAACTCGTGCTCTTAAGTACAGCAATCCTAGTTTCATCTTCAAGCTGGGCCATGGACAGGCTCTTCAAGCGATGGACGAAGCCATGCGTGGAATGTGCGAAGGCGAACAACGCAAGATTGTGATTCCATACGAGGCATACGAGTACGAAGAACAGCCACAAGGTGTCGTCGAGGGCGATTCGCTTCACTACTTTGTGGAACTTAAGGGAATTTTCCGCCCGAATCCTGGAGAGAAGTGGATCGAAGACGATGGACTTCGCATCGAGCAGATCCACAAAATCGAGGATGACGAGTGCCGTAAAGCGGAAGTCGGAGACACCATCCACCAGCACTACACTTTATATCTCGAGAACGGACAATTCATCGACTCTAGCGTCCAGCGACAGAAGCCTTTCATTTTCAAACTCGGCGCTAACCAGGTAATTTGTAAATTATCATTTATGCTACTGAATTTATATCACAGGTTATCGAGGGTATGGAA
This sequence comes from Steinernema monticolum, assembly GCA_000505645.1. NCBI lineage: Eukaryota > Metazoa > Nematoda > Chromadorea > Rhabditida > Steinernematidae > Steinernema > Steinernema monticolum. Next base: position 17,062 of record KI639842.1, read on the forward strand.
CGTGCAATGTTAAATATGTGCGAAAAGGAAAGACGGAAGCTTGTTATTCCCCCTGAACTGGGCTACGGAGAGAAGGGAAGAGGGAAGACAATTCCCGGAAACTCCTACCTCCACTTCGAGATCGAACTCGTCAAGCTGATCAAAAAGAACGATGAACTCTAAATGTTGTTGTTGATTCTTTGTTTGTTCACCTGTTGTCATTACTAAATTTAAATAACGATTTTAATCGAAAGAAACAAATCAACAACATGAAGAGTTCAACCCTTACTCGGCGTCTTCAGCCTTTGTAGCGCGGGTGTAAACCTGCTGTCCGCTGTGTTTGATGATCGATTTGATCAATCCCTTGGCAGCAAGTTCGGCGAGTCCCTGCTTGGCTAGCGAAGCACGAACCTTCAGACGTTCGGAGACGACGGAAGGAGTGATAAGCTTGTAGGTGACGACTTCCTTGTACAGTTTATCGTAGGTAGCCTTATCGAACAGAACCATGTTGTTCAACTTGTCGCGGACCTTTCCCTTCGACCACTTCTTCTTTTTGGCCTTTCCGCCAGCTCCGGACTTGGCGGGCTTACCGGCTTTGGGATCGGCTTTCTTTGCTGCTTTCGGTGGCATTTATTACCTATACTAAGCATTTTATTATAATAATTATCTCTCAAACCAA
>KI639851.1:19979-31573 GCA_000505645.1 Steinernema monticolum
ATCTAAATAGAATTTTTATGTGATATTAGTTGGGAATGGTTTAGTAACCTGGAAGGATCAGCGGGAGTGGACAAACGAGACAAAGTCACAGCAGGTAAGCGCTTGATGTTGAAACGCTCGTGTTCCCAGTCAAGGAAGTCCTTCTGCATGTTGATCTTCTTCGAGACCAACTCAACCTTGCGTCCTGATCCGACCAAAAGAGATTCCATACGCTTGAAGATTTTACTGGCAGGAGATTCGTCCGCGGGCACCTTAGCAACGTGCATGCGCAAGACATCGCCGTTACCGATGGTATCCAAGCAAAGGGCGAGCTCAATCTTTTCTTCTAAAACAGAAATTGTCAGATTATAAACAAACGGTTTTGCTCTCACCAGTTGGCTTCTCAACGTAATCCTCCAACCATTGACGAGCTCCCTGGTAGCTGAACTTTCCGGCAGCACTAGCAATGAACAACATGTTGTACTTGGGACGAGTGGCAGAGCTGGAGTAGAAACGTTGGAAGACAGCCATGAGCTCGAGAAGGGCAACCATACCACTTCCGTTCGAGTCGGCTCCAGGTGAGAGAGCAGGCACGGGTCCGTAACTGTCATAGTGAGCAACGAAGACAAGGGTTGGAACACCGCGTTCTTGCGCTGCTAATCTTCCGATCACATTAAAGTGTTGCTTGCCGTCCACGGCAACGGGATTGGCAGTTTGAGCAGAGTAGAGCTGGAAGGTGTTGCCGGCGAACACGTTGAGGAGTTGTTGAGTGGCAGTTGAAGTGCGATCGGACATCTTCTTCACGTCGTCAAGAAGACCATCGAGCTCTTCTTGCCATGGCGTTACAAAAACAGCCAAGTCGGTCTTGATGGTCGCGAGAACATTCTCGAATTTCAGAAACTAAAATCACAGCTATGAACTCTCCGCTTAATCCAGATTCAGTTTTTCGAGGCTGACAACCGGACTTTTCACAAATTCCAAAAAATAATCACAAAAGCCCAAATAGCTGTATAATCTTTCATATAAATACGTCAAGACCCACCTCGCTATCTTCGCTGAAATCAGCCAGATCCTTCGGAATAACAATAATCACCGCGCCGGCGCCCTTGTCGAACATCGCTGTCAAATCCCTGTTGAGCATCTCCTTCCACGACAGCAACACGCTCTTCCTGATAGTCTCGGCATTCAGAGAAACGGCTTCAAAAGTCACTCGAGACGTTCTTGATCCATATTGGTTTCCGTTGATATCGTACTGTTGCAGACGATAGGCAGTGAATCCTAATTCGACGTTGTCGGAAGCTGAGGCGCCGATGTGAGTGCAGACAGAGAGGAGAATAGACAGATAGATTATGAAGAAGGGACTGCGGATGCAGTCTAGAATCTCGTCTTGCATGACGAGTTGACTGCGCGGATCTGCAACAAAAGATAAATCGTAAAAGCATGGGTAAATATGGGAACGCGAGAAATCCTAAAAATCCGTTCGCACATTCAAGGCATCGCCATTAAAAGCGCTATTGTTCACGCGAAGAATAAACCGTCATCGAGCCTTTTCAAAACGGAGAATAATCGCCAACCGTCCGAGGGAACCGAGCACTTAATCACAGCTTCGAGTACGATTATGTTAATTTTGAAAGGGAACGGTACGTGGGGGAACAGGAAACTCTGTGTGGGAGGATTTGTTCTTTTTTGGCCATTATTTTGTTTCAAATTTTGATCGAAATTCGGCTTTTCTTGGAGAATTTGTATTGTTTTCGGGTGAATTCGGTTGTCAGAAGTATTGATTGAGAATTAGAAACAGTTCTGGTTATCGGTAAACAATAATATCGGTTTGATGGTGAAGTTGACGATTCTTCTATTATTCTATTTTTCGTCGATTTCTTGAGCTTCTGACGAGTTCCGTTTGTTCCTTGGCCTCGGCTCACCTGAGACAATGCCAGAAAACAAAGAAAAGCTTTGATTTAGCCGAGAAAAAGCGCTTTTGTATAGTTCACGTGACGTGACTCACTTTTCCTTGAATTCGCGGCTTAAACCATTGTTTACTTTCTTTCTTTTTTTGAGGTAAATTGAAGTCGGAAAGTATCCAGATTTGTGATTCTCATGGAAAAACCTATCAAAAACGCAAATTAAAGCCTTATGTTAGCGGTTCTTTGATTTAACGATGAAATTGAGATTTTTTTTATCCTCTTATATTTACAGCTTGTTCTACTTTTCGTGGATTTCTTGAGGTTTTGGCGATTCCTGTATGTTCCTTGGCATTGACTTATCTGATTGAATGTTAGAAAATAACGAAAAGCACTGATTTAGCCGAGAAAAGCAGAAAAAACGGATTTTTTATATTTTACAAAACAGTGACTCACTTTTCCTTGGATTCTTGGCTAAAATCATTGTTTTCTGTGTTTTTTTTCGGGTTAAAGTGAAGCCTGCAAGTATTAAGAAGTACCCAAATATGTCGACAACATTGAAAAAACATAAAGCTAAGCCTTGTTTTCTGTTAGCGGCTCTTTGAACGATTAGAAACCGTTTTGACCGTGTTTTTCACGAAAATGACAAAATTCTGATTGCATTCTTAATCAGCAACCTCAGAAATAATTGCTGAAACGTCGATTTTGCAGATTTTGGAATTTGCACGTCTACCGTAATGGCAATGTCCGGTTGAATTGGTATTTACATGCCAAATATAAAATTGTGTACATTAGTTTTCTGTTTTGAGTGTTTGTTTTCCGTAACAGCTGTGTGTTAGCTATCCTATCGCACGAATACGCTATTGATCACAATGCTGATCAGTATTTTTCTTGTTCAATAGTCTAATTTTGGTCGATTACTGTACTTTATAGTAATTTTATTTCAACGAGTATGTTGTTCCGTTTTGTTGTCTACTCGATGTCTAGTTCTTCGGCGAGTCTTATCCTGTCCAGCTGTCTAAAAGTTACTGCTAACGGAATTTCGATTCCCTGAATTTCAACGTTCGCTCGACGGTATTTTGTTTTGCACATGACGTTCATGACAACTGACAACAAAAGCAAAAACGTCTCTACTGGGATTTTGAGATTTCCACAGCATAAAGTCGCTGTTCCCAATCGCAGAAGTGCTAAACCGCAATCGGTTGTTGCAGGTCGCCCATTCCCACAGGGCGACGCCTACATTCGCTGCAGGCGATGCGCATGTCCTGACGACCAAGACGGCTTACGCGCGTGGCTGCCTTTGTCATAAACACTCTGCACATGTGAGATGCTAATATTTTCCGCATTAATGAATCAATTATATTTTCTAAGCTTAATCCCACACGCAATATAGACCACCCGTGGAGTGTGTGTCATCGATTTTTCTTCGGAAATTGAGCTGTTTCTGACTTTACGACGTTTTCGCTGTGGTTGTCTAGACGTTTTTTGACGATATTCACGTCTCATACTTGTCTGTTTTGTAATGTCTGTAATTAGGATTTTGTTCAGATGTTAACGCGTCGGATTCTCGAGCGTTCCTTGTCGAGGACGACATGTCAGAGGACTTTGGCGACGGCTGAATCCTCGACATCCAAATCCGAAGAATCCGTTGAATCAAGGACTCCAGTACAAAAGTATAAACCAGCGTCTAATACGTACGTTATCCTTTTAATCTTTTTTTGTGACAACTCCAGTTTTATAGGTTGCGTGAGAAGCATCGAATAATGGCAGAAGGCGGAATACCCCCACTCACTTACGACTACGAACGAGAACGTAGTGCGTTAGCCGAGCGCTTCGGTCGTTACGGGTTGAAAAGCGGCGTTGATATCCGAATGTTATGGCCTACCGTTGAAGAGATCGAACAAGAAGAAGCGCTTAAACTATACAAAACTTATGACGAAGCCGCAGAAGAGGTTGCTCAGGAAGAGGAGGCCAAGCGTCAAGCCCTGGCGAAGAGGTTTGTTGTGATTCTCCGAGCACTGTCCTTTATGTGAATTGATTTTAGAGAAGCTGAGCTCGCGAAGAACGAAGCCAAATATCCAGGAATATTGAAGAAATACGAAGCGTCGCTGGTCAAGGCGGAAGAAGAGAAGAGTGAAAAAGAAAAGGAAACGGAGAGGCGTATTCGCGAGATTCAGGAATACTTTGGCTACTGGATGGACCCCAAGGACCCTCGCTTCGAACTTATGCTTGAGCAGAAGGAGGCCGAAGAGAAGAAGGCCGTAAAGTTGGCAAAACGACAAGAAGCGCAGAAGAAGAAGATTGCTGCTGTTTCCGGCAGTTCATAGGTTAATTTGTTATTGTTTCTTGTTGATTAAATAGTTTTTGACCTGCACAATATTTTGTATTAGCTAGTCGTTGCTTATTTGCCGATATATATTTGAATTTTGCGGTTTCCCTTGATTTTCCATGTAAGTAATTTCAGAGATTAAGCCTACGATGTCGGAGCAGGCGTCAGTGCCACGAACGCGAACATCCCGCAACTCGATCGTGGAGCTGTTCGACAGTCATTCCAACGCGAGTTCATGTGGCTACTGCAAGGGAACCAAAGCGATCGATGGACGTCAAAAGGAGAATAGAGGTGCGCACGGTGATAGTTCCTCAGAGTCGGATCATGAACATGAGACATCGATTGCGTTAGGTAGGGACCTGGACAGTATACTGAGCTAACATATTTCCTGCGCCGTCATGTTTAGTGTTGTTTTTTGCTTGTAAAAGTTACGTTGCAGGTATGATGGCTTACACGGTTTCGAACGCCATATTTAACGACCTGCTCGACAGGGGTTGGAGTAGGTTCGTTGTTTTCTTTTCCAAATATGCACAATATTATTCTGACGACGGCGCAGGATGGTCCCACTTTTTATTTTGGTAAAGAAGATGTAAGATTCTGATTACTTTTAGGAATGTGGGGCCATCAACTGACCGTCGACGATTACTTAGCACTTATGAACTGTGGGTGGAGAAGGTACGCGTGGGATAGTTCGATTGTTATTGGATTTTTTCAGATCTGGACGCTATCTGTACAAACCGATCATGACGAAAACTTGTTGTCCACAGTACACTATCAGGTAAGTGTCATGTCTTCGTCGAAAACTTTTATGTTATTTTAGACTTGATGTAACGAAATTTCGCTTATCTCGAACACAAAAGCGGGTTCTTCGGAATATGACTCACTATCTCATAGAAGACAAGAAGCCGTCATTGAAAGTAATCGAAAATGGCAATGGGTGTTCAATTGCTCTTAAAGATGGGGATATGATGCAGCAAGGCGACGCAAAGGACAAATCTAAAAAGGAGAAGGCCGATTGTGATTACGAGCAGCCAACAAAGAAGAAGGAAATGCGACGCAAACGGTGCTTTGAGAAGCTCGCTTCTCAGGGAATCGACATTGACGAGGTGAGATACAGTTACATAAATACAGTCTTGATTATAATATTTAGTTCAAACGCGAACGCATTCAAAATGAGCAGAACCGAAGGCGTACAATTGCTTCCTACTTTCTACCGTACGACGAAAGTCACAAGCACAAGTTCGAAGTCAGACTGGTTCGCGAAGGCTCCGACGAATTCAAAGATCGCTACGATGAAGAAGTGGAGCTCTACTTGAAGTATCAAAGTGTTATCCACAACGACACTAAAGCGAGCAAAAGGGGATTCGAAGGGTTCTTGGCGAATTCTCCGCTTGTGTTCGAGAACGGCGACGATCATTTTCCCGGTTTCGGTTCGTTCCATCAGCTTTACTTGTTGGACGACAAAATTATTGCTGTTGGAGTCATCGATCTTTTACCGATGTGCCTTTCTTCGAAATACTTTTTTTACGATCCGGATTACGCATTTTTGGCTCTAGGTACTTATTCTGCTCTCAGGTAAGGTTGTATTATGGTCATCAGTCATGTTGCATCGCATTTTACAGGGAAATTGAATTTACGGAAAGAATGCATGTTCAACGTCCGAATGTACAATATTATTATATGGGTTACTACTTGGAAGAATGCCCGAAGATGAAGTATAAGGGTCGCTTCCGTCCAAGTGAATTAATGTGTGATAAAACCTTCAAATGGGTAAGCAACATTGATAGCTTGAATAAGCTTTAGACACAACGCGATTGGTGCATGTCGTAATTATTAAAAACGATTATTTTCAGATGCCCTTGAAAGACGCGATCGCCAAGATCAACGCCAACGGAAATCATTTCACAGAATTCTTCCCAGATGACGAGCGACCGGCAGCTCCTTCGCTCGACGACGTTCGAGTAATTTGCAAAGACTCTAGTGCGATGGCTCAACGTATCATCAGCGCGCGGAATTATAAGTTGATAAACCCAAACGATCGCGACTTCGAAACGACGATAAGCGAATACGTCGACCTTGCCGGCCCAGCTGCCAGGCAAATCTGTATCTACCGTAACTATCGTCCATCGGATTGATTTATTTTGTATAAAGTGTGTATATGATGTACTGTATTGTTTAATCGCTATTTTATAAACTGTAAGGGCCGGTGGGCGGGGTCATGCCGACCTACTTTGACTTTTATTTGCTCGACCCGCGCGAATCGTGCTCGTTATACGACGTCGCAAACGCTTTCTGTCCTCCGACTACTGGTCACGACTCCATCATAATTTCTTTTTTTTCTGTATGAATAAATTATTTTCCAAGCGCTTCATTTTTGCAAACAATCCGGTTACACAAATGACCGTTTTAATTTCTCGCGATCGGCTGGGGAACACGTGTACAACTCCCTCGAGGGCGGCGCTAATCTTCTCCTTCGAGCCGAGCGAGCCCGAGAAGTTCGCACGTTCAGGTGTCGGTGTGCGTTGTCACACCTGACGATACTGTAGTCCGAGTCTGATCAAATATACGCTATTTATGCCCGATTTGTCTGAATTCACATTATTTACGGTTCTTATGTCAACAAAACGTTTATTTTTCAGCGAAGCGATGACGCTGACGGTCATCAGCGCGGTTTTCTGCGTCTTGGTAGTGGCTGCTTCGGCCCAGGATCCAGTGCACCGACGATTCGAGTACAAGCATAGTTTCCGGGCGCCTAATCTGGCTCAGCGAGATGGCTCCATTCCTTTCTGGATGGTCACAGGAGATGCCATTGCCAGCGGTGAACAACTTCGTTTGGCTCCTTCTATGCGAAGCCGAAAAGGTGAGTTGTTTATTTACGCTTTTTGAAAGTTGTGTATAGATATTTTTTGATGTCTTTGCCCAAACTTGCCTTGTTTCTTATCGAAATAAAAACTGTTGGCTTTTAGGTATTGCCTGGAACAAACGTGCCATGAGCGAATCAGACAACTTTGAAATCGACATGAGCTTTAAGGTTACGGGACAAGGACGTATTGGTGCTGACGGATTGGCTCTCTGGTACACTGCCCAACAAGGAACCCTCGGACCCGTTTTTGGCTCCAACGACTACTGGACTGGCCTGGGACTCATGTTCGACTCATTCGACAACGATGGCCAGAAGAACAATCCCTTCGTCGCTCTCATGATCAACGACGGAACCCGCTCATACGACCACCAAACCGACGGTGCCCAACAGATGCTCTCTGGATGCCAGCGTGACTTCCGCAACAAGCCGTTCCCCGTGCGTGTCAAGGTCCAATACTACAAGAACGTTCTCACTGTGCTCATGCACGATGGCATGAACGCTCAGCCACGGTACGAGCTCTGCATCCGGGCCGAGAACATCTTCCTACCACGCAACGGATTCTTCGGAATCTCCGCCGCCACTGGAGGATTGGCCGACGATCATGATGTCACTGACTTCAGCGTCTACTCGTTGTTCGCTGAGCAGCGCCAGCCCGCCGCTCAACAACAAATGCCCCAGGAGGAGAAACAGAAGTACGACGCTGAGTTCGAACGTCAAATGCAAGATTTTGAGAAGGAACGTCAAAAGTTCAAGGAAGCTCACCCTGACAAGGCCAAGGACGACGAAGAAGAGGAGTTGTCGAAGTACTTTGAGGATGCCACCGCTCGCGAACTCCGTCTGATCTACGAAAGTCAAACCGCAATCCACCAAGTGATGCAGCAAATGGAAGCTAAGCTGAGGGAAATCTCGCAGCAGCAAAACGTCCATACTTCCATGATTCAACAAGGTGGTGGAACTGCGCCTCAGCAAGCCCAAGGAGGAGTCCAACCCGCTCAAGGTACATACTCCTAGTAAATCGACATTCTTAAAGTAATATCATAATTTAGGAGGTATTATGCAACACGAGAAGAACGAGATGCTCCAAAGTCTTCGCGACCTCACTGCCAGTATTCGTGACATGAAGAACTACGTCAACGAAATCTTCACCCGGTCCTACAACATCGAACAAAAACTCAACCAGGGAGGCGCTGGTGGAGCCGCTCCTCAGCCGGATCCTCAGATCAAAGCCTACCTCGAGAGCATCCAGAACGATGTGAGGCACTTGAAGAGCCAGCAACAGGCTGGAGGCAGTCAGGCGTTATGCGACAACATCCCTTGTCTGTCGTCGACAATGTTCATGCTTATCTGCATAGGTCAAAGTGCGGTTATCATCGCTTTCGTCTACTTCAGAAGTAAGAGCGACAAGGCGAAGTTCTATTAAGATTCTATTCGCGGCCAAATTCACTTGACACTGTAAGGTGCTTATTGTTCTGTTTGTGTAATTTATTAATTCTGCGCCATTAAGTAAAAGTAAAAGATTTATTTTACCACGTAAACAGAGGAGATCTGTAATTGTCAAATTGTGAAAAAACATTACAATGGAGATGGAGCGCACTTTGGAGGCGCTGTGAAAAATTTAGATAGTGATTCTGAGGCTAACCGGACAGTGATCACTTCCCTTGACATCACTGAGAATTTCACATTCTTCAACTTTGTCGTAGAGGCGCTCGCTGATCACAAAATAGTCAATACGCCAGCCGACGTTCTTGGCTCGGGCGTTTCCCATGTAAGACCAGAAGGTGTATGCGAGTTCCTGTTCAGGATTGCGTTTGCGGTATACATCAACGAATCCGGCTTCAAGCATCTTTGTGAAGTCATTTCGTTCTTGATCGGTGAAACCGGCCGTTTTGTTGGCGTTCGATTTGGGATTTTTCAGATCTGAAATAGTTGAGTGAGATTTTCAGTGGAGGGGAGGGGAGGAGAGGACAGTGTATTAGACAGACATGACAAATAGACAAAAAAACAAACGTGTCCATTTAGACAGATGAAAAGCTCCTGCGCGACGTATCCCCCCACTCAAGAAGACAAGAAATGACGGGTGGTTTGCCAGACAGACAAAATGTGATACGTGGTCTTATGAACAAATCCTTACCAATCTCTTCATGAGCGACATTCATATCGCCAGCATAAATAACGGGCTTCTCTTTGTCCATCGTCTGCAGCTTCTCCAGCATTGTATCCTCCCAAGCGCGACGTTTCGTCGTCAAATTCACGAGCTTTTGTCCACTGTTTGGAACGTAGACGCCGAGCACGTAACAGTGCTCGAATTCGGCAATGATTAAACGGCCATCTTCATCGGCGTGTTCGACCTTAATAGGCTTGAATTTTGAGAGCATAGCGACACCAGCATAGCCTCCTAAAATAGCGATTCATCAGATTGCTAAACATCGAATGCGAGCTCACCACTCTTTTCTTTCGACGCATGAAGCAGCTTATACGGATATTCACTGATCTCGGCGACTTCATCGGGAAATTCGTTGCATTTTGTCTCCTGAAGGAAGACAATATCCGCTCCGCAATCGGCAATAACCTTCGCTCCGTCTTTCTTCAAGCAAGCACGAAGTCCAGCCACATTCCACGAGAAGATCGTAATGGATTCGCCCTCTTTGAACTCCTTGAAGCTTTTCACGACTTTCTCCTTCTTCTCGAAGATGGAGAACGCCTTCTTGGCGACGGGAGCATTCTCATCGGACGTCTTCGCGGTGGCTTTCCTCTTTGGCGGCATTGCTGAAATGGAGATTGAGGTGAGAAACCGAGCAGCAACAGTGAAACGATTGGGCGCGAATAATTCCCGCGCAAAGCGGTTTAACATCAACCCTGAAATTCGAATCGGTTTCAAAACTCAAACCGCGCGAGAGACAACAGAACCGAAGAAACTTCCCTAGCGTGGTTGAACTAGGCTGACTTGTGTGTAAATGGTATATAAGCATCGGCGAATTACGGAAAGTCATTTATAGTTAAGGAAAACGAAACTATGGACAATATTTACACGCCAACGACGGGAGAATAATATCCACAACAACGATTAGAACGGTGTGAATACATTTTGGTAACCACGGGGAAGAAAAAAAAACAATCCGAACAGAATACAACCACAAACAGAACATAAAGGTACATAAATTAACGTAAGCAATGGGGAAGAGTCGGCTTCAACAATGCAGATAACGTTTACGACTTGTTGGCCCAGTTAACGCGGAGAGCACGTCCGTTGAAGTCCATGCCGTTGAAGTTGTTGATGGCGTTCTGGGCTCCGGCTTCATCAGCGAACTCACAGAATCCGAATCCTTTGGGACGACGAGTCTCACGGTCGTAGACGAGACTGAAAAAAAATCGATAGCTAACACATGAGTTGTGACGTGGAATGACTTACCGTACGTTGGTCACCTGACCAGCAGAGCTGAAGAAGTTTCCGATGTCATGCTCCGAAGCGGAGTACGGGATGTTTCCGACTAAACAAGCAAGTATTAGTACAAGGAAGAAGAAATAATCGATTTAAATTCTCCTAAATATCTTATTAAAACCAAAATGCACCTATTGAGCTTAACTCACAAGGCAAAGGCGTCCTACGGAACCGAGACAGGAATGAGACAATGCAATTGCTACTTTCCGAAACTCACCTTTCCGTAGGTACCGACCAGACCGATATTCGTTCGACACGCATATTCGGCGGCTTGGGGGTGGTTAGGTTTTGAGCCCTCTCCTTTCCTCCAGTTTTTTCTCATCTCTCACTAAGGACCTTACGACCGAATCGTGTCGATCAGATTCATACACACACACAGACACCACACGAAATTGACGTCGTCGGCTGGTAGCCGTGCCGGTCGTTAGCTCGACGACAACAAAATTTTTTACCGTAAACACTGAAGCGAGACATCTGAGCGGCAGCGTCCATGATTCTGAGAATTGGCTAGATAAAAGCGCAAGGAGAAGAAGAAGAAGAGAAGACTATTGAGTCTGTGGAAAGCGAAGTCCGCAACGAATAAAAAAATTGGGCTTCGTTCGGCTTGGAATGACTGATGCCGCGGCGCGGACGTGCGGCTTTAGGTCCCGCCACGAAGCGCGTGCATCGACGGCCCGCCTCCACATTCAAACGTTTTCGATTGGAAACCTTCCAAGTTCTCACTTTTGCGTTTTTCCCGATTCCATCTTATTACTGTGCGCTTTTTGTTGGTTTTGACCCTGGGGGTGGTGGTCTATGGTCGTCCTCGATGACGCGTGACTGTATCGATCGAAGAGATGGATGGTAAATACGATCGTAAAATCCGTTTTTTATTGATTTTTGAGTAAACTTTGAACGCTCTTGGTTTAAAATAGACACAAGTTGGAACATGGCTCGTTGCTTTTTGTTTTAGACAGTCTAGACAAGAAAACAGACGAAATATAAGAGTCTGAGACTCAAACAGACTCTCCGACTGTAACCGTGCTGTGTAACCGTATTTGAGCGTATTTTAGACGCTTTTGGATTGAAACAGACAGACCTTGA
>KI639851.1:69742-81381 GCA_000505645.1 Steinernema monticolum
CAATGTGCAGAACTTCAACGCTGGTGCTTTTGCTGGAATATTCACCGCCGTCGTTACAATCCCCGGTGAACGCATCAAGTGTCTTTTGCAAGTTCAATCGATGGGTAACACCGGGACCAACTATGCTGGACCCGTGGACGTCGTCAAACAGCTGTGGAAGGAGGGAGGAATCCGCAGTATTTACAGAGGAACGGGTGCAACTCTTTTGCGAGGTCAGTTTTGATATAATGCGAATAGAATTGTTTGATCGCTAAATTCTAGATATCCCTGCCAGTGGAGCTTATCTGATGACGTACGAGTTTTTGAAGAAGAAGTTTGCCGGAGAGAACAGGGAGCAAAAACTGTCTCCGGTCGCAACATTGATGGCTGGTGGCCTAGCGGGTATCGCCAACTGGTCCGTCTGCATTCCCGCCGACGTGCTCAAGTCCCGGCTGCAGATCGCTCCTGAAGACAAATACCCCGACGGAATTCGTGGTGTTCTTCGCGAGGTCCTCCGTGAAGAAGGTCCCCGGGCTCTCTTCAAAGGATTCACACCCGTCATGCTTCGTGCTTTCCCCGCCAACGCTGCCTGCTTCTTTGGTTTTGAACTCACTTTGAACATGTTTCGCTAGTTTTCATAAGATTGTCCTTTGACCGCCAAGATGAGTTAATTTCGTTTCCCTGTCTTTAAGGGTACGATACACTAAGGTTTTCGAGTTAAGGCCGTGAAAGACGTCGGCAGATGCTAGAAGATCGGTATGGGAGTGTGGTTTTTGTGATTTATGACGATATTTTAGCGTTTGTTCATATAATGGTAGTTCTCCGGGTGTGAATACGATCCTTTAGCGTCTTTTTTTCGAATTTCAAGTATTTTGAGTCTAAAATTCGGTTTTAAAATAGTTTCAGCATGTTTCCAATTGTTTTTTTTTTGTTTGTAAATCTGCATTCGGAATGTGTGATTTAATTGCGTGATAATTCGTGATTACTGTATTTTGTGTACGGTAGTTCAGGGTTTGGAAGACATATGTATATAGTCTGACGCAATGTTGCTATTCACTTTTCTTCGTGTGTGGTCGGCGAGATTCGTGATTGACTCTTTACTTTTCCACTGTTTAATTGCAGGAAAGATGGCGAATCGCATCGTTTCGTCGTGCCTGCGGGTTTCTCGGGGATTTCTTAACTCCCGACCAGTTTTTGTTAGGTGAGCTTGAGCCGTTTTTCGCTATTTGTAGCTTTATCTTGATGATTTAGAGTTGCTCAACCTTTGTCGACCTCTTCGCTTCGTTTCTCCCCATTTTCCAAGCCAGTTCCTAATGTTCGACCCGCTCGTCTGTCACGGAAACGTCGTCCTCTAACAGCCTACGGTGAGGCGATGCAGGTAGGCCGTTTGGACAGCATTTTGACGGATTTACAAATAACCTTGTTTAGTCAACGCCCGCTCAAGAAGTCGTGACCATATCCATCGCAGAATCGCTCGATTTGGCGTCGATCTACCATGATGCAGCTATGGGAACTGTTTACAGCCCCACTTTTGTTGATGATGGTAAGGGATTTGACGATTTTTTATTTAAATTTGCTGTTGTTCCGTTTAGAATTTGATGAGTCACTTCACATCGTGCCCAAAGACAGATACATCATCGAGAAGAACGCTCTCCGCGACTTTTTCGTATTCAGCGATGGGGTAGTCGTCTTCTGGAACATCAGCCCTCTGGAGCGCGAGCAGATTATCCAGAATTTGGAGCCTTATCGCAAGGGAGAATATGAAGATCGCATGATACTTGAAGAGACAGATTCGATGGCTTTCGAACTGATCGACACAGGGAAGACGCGAATCTCGCAAGACACGATGATGTTGAATATTGGCCAACACGAAGAACGTCAACAATCGAACATGTCCATCCTGGAGCGTTATGCTTTCTCGCACGGATTCGCTGCTTCTGTTAAACTGGCGATCTGGGAATCTCAGTTAAATGCTTATGCGGAGCCACTCGCTGAGACGACAAAGGACTTAACACGCGGAGTGATTCCATGGAGGCGGAAGCAGGCGTTACAGAAGACCGGGGAATTCGCTGCACTTCGGCATTCGATCAATTTGAACACGTGCCTTCTGAACGACGACTTTTATTGGGAGCGTCCTGAGCTCGAAGCCCACTACAAGACGGCTCTGAAGTACTTTGCTGTGGCTTCCCGACTTCGACAAGTGAATAGTCGCTTGGATTACTGTGAAGAAATCGTGAGATTAATCGACAATATGCTATCTCATCGTCATGTAAGTCGACACTGTCCAGACACTTAATCATTGTATATTTCAGGCTTCCACCCTCGAATGGATGATCATCATTCTCATCATCATTGAAGTTTTCTTCGACGCTTGGCATTTCCTGGATAACTCACCAAAGCAAGTGATCGTAGTCCAGCCCGAATCAACACCTAGTGAGCAGTGAATAGGCCGCCGATCATTGTTGTTGTTGTTGTTCGTTAGTTTGTTTGTTATTTTCAGGTTAAAAAAATTAGATCTCTTTATTATGGCTAAAAAGGCACAATTAGGGACTACTTACACAAAAATTATGCTGAAGGCAGGCAAACCATGTGGAAAAAAACTCAACAACATTAAATTTACAAATAAATTAATGAGGAAATTTGGCTGATTATGTCTTCCTGAGGAGCTTTCCTAGTTTCGAGTTTTCTTCGAACAGACTGCGAATCATGTAAACCTGAAAATAAAGTTCAACCAGGGAAGAGTCTCAGTGAATCTTACCTGAAGCCCTCCAACGGATACCAATACAACAGCATTCAATATCGACCAGAAGGAGACACGATCGAGATTCGCATTCATAATTGCACGATCGCGAGCTTCATAGGCTCTCAAAAGAGCCTGATGGTATTCGATCTTGTTCAATGCTCCCTTGATGCGATTTGCAGTGGCGTGAAATTCAGACAAAGTGATTCCAATATTAGTCAGTCGTTCCTGGAGATTCGCATCTTTATTAGCATATTTGCCCACGTCCAAATCGTCCAGATTTCCTTCGGCGTCGAATAGGAAAAGTTCGAAAAAGACAACCTTGCGCGATTGGTAGCTGAAAGTGTTGTCGAAGCAGACTTGGTAGTCTCCCAATTCCTTGATCTCAATCCTAAAATTCGATATTTAGCGATTAATAAATTATGCTCTTCTTACTTGTGGCTTCCATCGGTCTTCATATGCTCCTGAACGAGTACATCAGCTCCGTGAAGAAGCATAAAGTTAATGTTCAGGTCACCTCCGTCGATAACTTGGTAATCAACTTCAAGTGACTTGAATTTGGCATCGGTGACCGGCTGGAAATAGCACTGGAATTTGCCTGCAGGTACTTCCACGGTGAAGTCGTACTCACTGGATAGAACGGAAGAGGCTAGCGAGAATAACGCCAACAACGCTAATGTTGATCTTCCCATTCTGAAAAAAAACAGAATAAAATTGCTGAATATTTAACCCTTGCAAAACCTCGAAATATCGTGATCCAAAATGAATGACAAAGAAATATCAGAGCAATAACAAAAGATTAAAGAGCTATAGCCTAAGAAACGAGAATGCAAGCTAATAAAACAAAATAGCCAATTCCCTTATTCAATGTGTGCGAAGACTAGAAAAACCAAAAATAGAAATCAAGAAATAGAAGAGAAGATGAACGGAAAATACCTAATCCATAATCATCATCCTCTTCGGAGTAATCGAAAGAGGATGATGATTATGGATCACGGTAGTCACGGTTTCGCCGGTATGGACTACCATGACCTAGAATCATCGTCTTCCTCGTCCGCTTCCATTCCATGGACTCCGAAGATAAGGATTGAGTAAATATTGTCGTAATTTCAGTGAAATAACATTATTTGTATATCAAAACATTAAACCGTTTAAACACCTAAAAATCCGAACACTTTAAAACACATTGGGAAACTCAAATTGGCGATTTTCAAAACCTATTTCCTCATCGGAGAACACACTAAAAGCGGGGTTGAGATCATTTGATTGGGGAGAACATGGCGCATCTTTATCAACGGGATTTTAGCGATTTACATGAATTAGAGTTCAACTGATGTTTCGCTAAGAAAAACTAGACTTTGCAGCATTTCTAGACAGCTCGTTTCAGATAATCAGGTGCAAGACAATTTTCGCTTTCAGTGTAGAAGTTAAAAACGTCTGAAACCGCGAAAAAGAAGAAACGATGCATCATATCAAAACACAAAACAAAAAAAAATCGATCAATATCCAAGTTCAGTTTTAACGTGACTTTCTGCAAAACCCGAAGCGCCTACTACAGAATACGACACGCTAGAAACGATGCTCGCTTCGCCTGAAGCAGCAAAAACCCATTCTTAAGCCAAAGAAGCGACCAACAGCTGCAAGATAAACACGAACACCAATCTCAAGACGCCGCCGCGTGGCAATCCGACCGAACGTTGCAAAAGTATGAAAGAGCGAGCGGACAAGTATTATAGTGAGTGAGGATTTTGAGTTCGAGTCCGATCCGAGTCCATGTTTTTCTTGGAAATTGTGAAAATTTATGTTTTTGACGCTTTCGAACCGATGATTCCGCATCAGAACACGGGAAACGTTCGATCTAATCAGTGCCGCAATGTTTGGGATGTGACATGTTCTCATCGTGTCGAGACCGTAACAAGCTTCTTTAGTCTTGTTGGTTGTGAATCTGAGTGATTCTGATAAATGGCATGGTAAAAATTTATTTGAGGTTTAAATTCTCTATCTACATGACATAGTGACTTGATTTGCGACCGTCAGACCCCGATTAATTGTCGAATTTAAGTCTCAACGGCCTGAGCGCTTTCCGCTCACTTTGCACTGCTCTCGGGGTCACGATGAAGTAGTCCGGCGTCTCATAGACGAATCCGTCGCGAGGAGGAGTGTTAGGAGGGGTGGCGAGGACTTCGTTCACTCGTGGCAGAGGAGCACGAAGGTCTGGAGGGAGAGGAATGTGAGGGGGTTGCCATTCCCAAGTCAATTCGGGGCGTTCGTGGGAAGTGCAGAGAAGTGTGATGGCGTGGAGAAGCTGCTCGACTGTCGCGCGAGCAATCGGATCGTTACGGACGGCTGCACCCACAAGTTCCGTCATTTCGGGGCATCTTTCGCGGAGGATTCCCTCGATGTAGCCTTCTTGGCGGACGACGTTCCATTCGTCGCCATTCTTGGGGAGCACCCATTGCGTGGTGATCTCGAAGAGGGTCATTCCGAGGCTGAACACGTCGGACATGGTGGTTGGGGAGTTGTTCATGAGATCATGCGAGAGATAGCGACAGTCTCCGTCGTCCCAAAGGTCTTTATCTTCCTGAAAGGGGGTCAATTAGGATTTGAACACGTCTATAGACATAATGGCTGTCTAGACAGTAAAGTAATAAGATCTGAGCTAAAAAACCAACCTGAGGAATGTAGGTAGCACCAAAATCGGCCAATTTACAGAGACCCGAAGCCGTGACAAGCACGTTTTCAGGCTTAATATCAACATGAATCAGTCCGTGTTTATGAATATGGTCAACGGCAGTGATGACGTCAAGGCTACAGTAATAGAGCACCGGTTTTGTGAATAATGGAGATCGTGAGAAAACACTCAATGGCGAGACACAGAATTCTGTCTGAATGTAGAGACGACAGTCTTCCTGCCACGCACCTTGCAATTCCAAAACATTTGGATGCGGAGTGATCATTTCAAACCGACGAAGTTCCTTCATTTTGAAGTGCCGATCGGAGGGCGATCGGAAGGCCTCCTTCGAACGCTTCACCGCGTAACGCTGACCAGAAGCCTTGCATACCACGGCGACGACGTCCCCGAAGGAGCCTCTGCCGATCACCAGCTCGATCTTGAAGTTTTGGGTGAGGTAGGAGGAAGGCTCGTTAGGATCGTAGTGGGAAGCACTGTTGAGGACTAAAAGAAAATACCGAGAAAATCAATGAGATAACATTAGAATAATTCGACTCACTTTTGTCGGTTTCATCTCCGGCTCTCAGAAACTGAAGCGAAGTGATGTCGCGATTGCGGCCACGGTAGGCCTGACGATTGGTGAGAACAGGCGGAGCGGAGAAAAGCAGCGGATTGGTGTCCATGATTGGAGAAGAGAGCTTCGAGTGGACGACCGCACAATAAACTCACTTGTTGTGACGACTGAAATTCAAGAATGCGCAATGAATTCAGTGTTCGCGCGACGGTCGCACCTCGGAAAATACGCGAAGAGTGAAAACGAAAGGAAGGAGGAACGAGGGAAGGTGCGAAGATTAATTTCGAAATTACGCAATGCTTACGTCACGACGACAAGAGTTCCCGGGTCAGGAGTGACCGATCTCTGATTTACTACTGGGAAGAGTGACCTCTGCTGGCTGTCCAACGAAGAGAGTTCACACGCCGCCTTCGAACGACGACTACTGCTATCGAACAGAGATGTCGAATCGCATCTCTTTCCGCCAAAAGTTGACAGATGAATCAGCGCGAAACGTAAAACGCGGGAAAATGCACTCAAACAAAGACGCTAGTGTGATTGATGGGTACGGTAGGTACAACCCCGGGGAGAGAGGTCAAAAGTAGGATGTTCGGGTGGTGGGTATGGGTGGTAGTACGCAACATCTCGATGTCACAATGACGTCACATCGGTGAATGTCTAAATTTGCAAAGTGATTTGTCTCGACAAGTCAAGAAAGGGCGCTAATTAATGTCTAGACCACCAGACTTTCTGTCTAAAACCGTTTGCGACATTTTGACAGTCAGCCTCAGCGACAGCAACATTGGGTTGTTGCCAACGCCTTAAGGAGAGCAAAAAATGTTCTCTCGTGAACCCGCGATAGTATAAACCAAACCAGCAACTGATAAGATCTTCTGCCCAAACCAAGTTATCGGTGAGGAGGTGACTATTTCAATCGATTTCCTCCACCAAGATGGCTCCTTCCACATGGCACTGCTCCCAATGCGATTCACCCGTCGTCTCCGATCAACAGGATTCCGCGATCCTGATGCACTGCGAGTGCAGCGGACTCTCCGACAATGGCCACAGCCTCGCCTTCGCGCTTGATTCGCTCCGGAAGCCAATTGAACGGACGCTCTTCGGCATTGGCAAGAAAACAACTTCAAAACCGTATTCTCCGTCTTACACAGAAGCCTCGCTGATCGTCTTCGTGGGATTCTTCTTTTCCTCATATTTTGCCTACGAAATGCTGATAACCTTCCTATGCAAGCTATTCTTTTTCCTTTGAATAAATTGTAAGCCTCAGTGGTGCTTGTGATCTAGAATCGCTTTTTTATCGTATTCTTCCTTTCCACTTGTCTGACAAATATATAACTACTTACAAACAACCGCTTCACCAAGCAACAAATAAACGAGAGTCAACAAATAAGGCTCAAGAGCTTCTAATTAATTCCATATCTTCACGATTCCATCGAGTCCGCCGGTTAGTACTCTCGACTTCTCATGCGGATGCCACAACGCGGCGATACACGGTTGTTCGTGCGCCTTCCATCTGGCGACGATTTTGTGTGTTCTCCAATCCCAGACAAATAGTTTGCCTTCTCCATCTCCGGAAATCAAGAAACTAAACGGGGAAAATTTAAATAAATCAAAGAAATCGTTTCACTTACTTCATGTCAGGTGAGAAATCAATAGAGCAAGCGTATCCGGTTACTGTATGCCCTCGGAAAGCCTTCTTCTTGGCGAACCGAAGTTTATCATCAATCAGTTGGAATAAGACGATACGGTTGTCCATCGACTGGCCGACAATCCACTTCTCGGTAGGCGACTTGGTCATCGTAGGGATTGAATGCAAGCCAGCGTTTTGGATCAATTTGGTGTCTACAGGAATTTCCCATTCCCAAATACGAAGTGATTTGTCATCAGATGTCGAGCAGAAACGTCGGTTTTTGTCAAAGAACGTGATCGAGTTAACAGGACCCAAATGCCGATCGTATTCTTGTACAATTTCGCCCGATCTCGTGTCCCATTGGATGATCTTTTTGTTTTGCATTCCAGCCAAGAACATGTGCTGCTTGTCTGCGTCGGGATTAAACTTTACACAGAAGGGGATTTGACCGGTATGGAAGCGCTGCTTTACTTGACCTAAACAGATCGGCTCAATCATAAAACACAAATCTCTCTTTCCGTACCTGTTTCAGTATCCCATAGCTTGATGAACCTATCAAACGAAGCACTGAGAAACTCATTACCCTCGTTGTTAAATTGAATATCCTTGACAGGCATTCTATGACCCGAATAGGTCATAATAACTCGGTGATTGTTGTAGACTTCCCAGAGCTTCACCTAAACAGAAAATATAGTTAATTTCGTTCAGTGGATATGGTAAATTACCTTGCAATCCATCGAAGAAGACAGGAACATGTGCGCACTTTGAGGGAACCATCTGAGAGCGTTGATTGCCTTGTTGTGGCCGCGATAAGTGAATTCACATCGTTTCGGAATGAAGCACTTTTCTGGAACGTAATCAGCCCGCAGATTGACTCCGGTGTGAAGTGGAGTTTCCATCCAAGAACGTCCCTGGTAATCGCGAGATTCTTTGAGATGGAAAGTGAAGGATTCTTCGGCGTTTCCAGCTTGTTCTTCCAGAAGCGCTTTTCTCCCTATTCTACTCTGCATGCGACGTTTCTTCACAATTTCGTCCATTTCCTGTTGAAGCAATGGGTCGGGTTTGGCGACTGTTTTCTCGTCATCATACTTTGCCCAAGGTCCTGTATACCCGTCAACGTCAGAAGCGTCAAAATTCTTTGTTCTCTTTCGATTTTGACCACCAGTCTTCTGTCCTTCGAACATACTCGCTCCAGCTGTTTCCGCGGCTTTCTTAGTGTCTCCGATGAATTTATTGCCGGCTTCAGCGCTGGGATCTTGTGCGTATCCAAGAGTATCAAACGATCGTATATTACGTTCAAACTGGAAGCGATTGAAATGCGCAGGCTCAACAAATCCGGCTAGCGTGTTTTTCATGCTCTTCTCCTTGTCGCTTTTGAATGGATTACTCGGACCTGCCTGAAATCAGCAGACTGGGATAAAACTGACAAATAAAATATATCAACTTACTGCTGCTCTGAACAACTCTTCATATTTGGGATTATATTTGATCTCCTTCGACTCGGGGTCGGTGATTACAACCTTCTTGTGCAAATCATAGTCGCTAACAATGAGAGGAGCTACTTGCAGGTTATCCATGTTCAAACGAGGAATGACGACGGGTTCAGTGGGCTTGACGAGGACGGATTCATCGCGGTCGTTTGGCGAAACCTCTTCGTCGCTGTCTGCATACGCGAGCAACTGATCCATCTGGAAGAAGTAGTAAATGTGAAGTGGAATTCAATAGAAACACGATCGTCACGGGCGTCTTGGAAAAGGGAAACCGAATCAGTATATGAAACCGAATTAAATCGCCCAAATAAGAATGCAATGTTATCCAAATAAAACAACGTTTCGCATCGCTTCAAATACAGCAGAACTGTTAATCCGCTTCCACGTATCTCAAAATACAGCAAAACAAAAAGAAACATTGAGAAAAAGCAGAAAAAAACGTCTTTTTGATGATTTGACTGGGCGCTCGCTATTTCTCTTCTATTCGTGACAAATCCCGCTATTTGCTAGATTCCTTTCAAGCTTCTGAGTAAATTAAGATCGGAAAACGCGAAACAAACATTGGAATCTCACGAAAACTTCGAAAAATTGCCAAATTCACGAACTTCTATTGCACCAGGTCCTGACGCGAACTACCTCGCTAAAGCGCTTTTTACCGAATCTAAACAATCCCGCAGCGATTCTAAATTGAGATTCGGACTCATCAACCTCAAAAATAGCGCTTCAAACAAAGTTGCAATCACTTCTGAGAATCTAAACGAACCACTTCGAAAGTCGCCAACAATTGTGGCGCGATATAAACTACCGTACATGTCTTCTTCAATCTCAAGCAAAGCGTTCTGAGACATGTAGCTACATGCTTGGCTGTTGATAATTGCTGAATCGTCATGTGTTTTCAGTTTATTTTCACATATTTTTGTGTTTATACGTCGGCGTTTCAACGTTCGAGCGATCCAACAAGCTTTCCCTTGTTATTAGCATGCAAATAACTATCCGAAAGCACGTAGTATCAGAGCTACCATATGTGACATTTAAAAGTAGTATATTTCGATCGATTCTCATACTGTAAATTAGTGTAATGAAGTCAGAGTTGAATAAAAAGCTTCCACAACTCCGCCACGCATAGGATTCCACTTCGACCGCCCTGATATCGTAACCACGATCGGGCGGCAAGCGCAATGTCAACAACAAACAAGTGAAGAGCATGACGACAGGATGAGAACGCAAAAAACTGCTCCACACGCACATCTACAGCACCACACCACGTTCCCCCCAACGTCGTCCCCTTCTCGCTCCTCTCCGTCGCCTACAGATACGCGGAATCCGTCGAAGACGAATCGATGTTTCGTTTTGTGACTTCTTCGCGGAATTAATAAGCTTCTTTGCACCTCATTTGCTCGTTCGCCTTCGTTTTCGTCCTCGTTCAATTAGCGACTGTGTACGACGACGTTAAGCTCGTCTTCGCTCCACTAAGAAGCACTCGGCGGTGTTTTAATTGAATTTTTGACTCGCGCGATCGTGTCCCATCCGCCGAGAAGCCGCGTGGATTCGCGCGTCGTCTCCACGTAAACTCTCCGTTCTTCCAGGATTGCTTATTCATGTTTTATTCGCTGCCGGTGACGAGGTGACAGCGCGGTATTCTCGTTACGACGCTTTTGAGGAACGCCGATAACGAGTCAAGACGGTGGCAGCGATGGCACGATTGAAACGTTTCTCCCTTCAATTTATTCTTATTTTTATTTTAATTTTCACACAGGTTGGTTTGTTTACTTCTTATGGTAATGTACTCGACGATTTTTTGGCGATTTTATTAAAGTCATTTTTGCTAGATCTGATAAAAGTGCCTAGTTTTGAGTTATGGTACTTTATAGCATGAATTTTGTCCTGATTGAGCACTTTTGGGGTTTCTATGTAAATATGTTGACTTCTACGTATTTCTCGACCTTGGAAGTGCAATAGAGCACCGAAAAAAGCGATTTATTAAAGCGAAAATGACACATTTTGGACGATTTTGAAATACCAAATTTCGGGGTTTGTCATGGCTTGTTTGGGCCGTTTTTTCTTTCTTTTTGTGTTTTCGGCCAAATCGATCGATTCCTTCCTGTTCTCCGTCTACCTTTTGCCTAAAAATGTACAGAAAAATGGCGATTCGGCCCGGTAAAACGAGTTATGGGTGAAATTACAAATTTTCGTATTTCTGGCTTTACTTTTCGATTTGTTTGGTGATTTTTCCACTTTTCGCGCATATCCATCCACTTTTTCTTGTCCCCCAACCTTGGTTTACCTGAAAACGTGCAGGAAAATACAGTTCCGCCGTTTGGAAATATCAAATTTTGGACGATTTTGAGAAATGCCAAATTTCGGGGTTTACCATGGCTTCTTTGGGTCGTTTTTTTGTGTTTTTGACCAAATCGATCGATTCCTTCTTGTTTTCCGGCTTCAGTTTACCTAAACATATGCATAAAAGCGGTGATTCGGCCAACTGAAACGAGTTTTACTTTAGATTACAAATTTACAAATTTTTGGCTTTATTTTTCTGTTTTTTTTTTCGCTGTTTT
>KI639851.1:90428-100622 GCA_000505645.1 Steinernema monticolum
GTATAATTATCAAAATTGCAACAATTTATTTGTAACAAATTTTATCAAAAATGCAAAATTGCAGTCTACAGTATGCCTGGTTCAATGCTCAGGCAAATAGCGCTGAGGCTCCGATGTCTCCGATTCTATCTCCGCCTAGATACCAATAATTCCCTTCAGAAGCCTTTGAAAAAATTCTGGTTGCAGATTCTAAATCAGATGAACTGTCTAAACCGGTTGTTTCTTAAACCAGACATAGATATTCTAGACGTACAGGTCATTCTAGACAAAAATGAGACAAAATTCTTTAGAAGTGACCATTTCAGACATTTGAATCGGTTGAAATTGTCTCAAATAATTCAAAAATCAAACAGAATCCCCTGAAGTCAAACGCTTATTCCTTATCCCCTTCTCCCTCTTGCTTGCTACAGTACATATTTTCTACCTTAAAGATGCGATGTGAACAATGACCCTAAGAAGTGTGACCCTGCGAACGATAAAAGTCGACGTTCCCATCATAGGAAACATCACAAAAGTCTTCTTCAACCGAAAGATTCGCCTCCGCTCTACGACGAAGACGAGGAGATGCCACAAAAGTACCGTATCCTCCTGCAGGGCTCTCGACACTCTTTTTCCTCTTTTTACACCCGCAGCATGCGTTTCCTCGTTTCTTTCCGAACTGAATCGTGCTATTCGTCCTCTTTTCGACGTCTTCTTACGGATTCTAACGCCTTTGTCTTTTAGCGTTATGAAGAGACGTCTGAAACGTCGAATCCTTGAACCGACCGACGCGCCGACAACGACTACGAGGAGTTCCACGCCAGAGAGACCAAAGAACGCGGTCGCAAAGAAGAATTCATCGAAGGAAGCGCTGAAGAAGGACAAACGACTTCTTGAGTACTTTGACGTGAAGCAGAATGTCACAAAGGGGACTTTCACGGTCGATTCCGATGCCGAGCTTTTCACCTTCAACATGACCGGTACGCATCTCACCATCCTCAACCTGACCCATTACACTTCCTACACGATCATGATTCTCGCGTGTCAGAACGTGTCGGTGAAGGATAGTGGATGCTCGGGGATGCACGACGTTCGGTCGATTAGGACTCTGCCAGAAGGTGAGTAGTTTTTAGTCAATTCTAATCACCTTTTTTGAATCAACTATGCGTGTGGTCGTCGTGGGTGGCGCAGCACTCACTTGAATGGAGACTTGGGGTGTTTGCTCTTTTCTCGACGACCACACACAGCGTTTAATATTTATTTAACAGATGACAAACTATTCCAAACGCTGAAAATGTTTTTTTTTTGCAATATCTCGATCAGGACTTAACAGATTTTAAGAAAAACGCGTACATAAATACCCTGAAACCTTGCGAACAATGTAGTAAGGATGGATTTTTGACTTTGCGACAAAAAAACGACAATTTTTGCTATCAGTCCATAAAAATGGGCAAAATCCGAACTAAAGACATTTCCAGTGGTCCCGCGACGCACGATCATTCCATTTAAATCTGAATTTGTTACTACTGTATTCAAAAATAACTGATTTTTAGCCGAAAAAGACGAAGTCGACATCTCCACTCTGGTAGTCCGTAACCATACCACAAACAGCCGTACCCTCTGGTGGAAGCATCCGGAAGACCCTAACGGAGCAATTCTCGCCTACAGAGTCTACATCGGCATCAGCCATGAAATTGTAAGACCCCACACAGTACAGGCTACAGTACCCCGTATCTCTTACAGACACCTCTCTTCATATGCGTCAACAAGTCGAAATACGACAACCAATCGGGCGCGTTCATCAGTGGACTCAACGATGGAACTTACTACGTGGAGGTGCGGACGGTCTCCTCGTCGGGAATCAGTAAACCGATACTTATTCCAATGGCTTTCGAGATAAAAACGCCGGGATTCTTCACGTGGAAGGTGATCGTAGCGATCGTAGTGATCGTAAGCGTGTTGATCTTTGTGGGAGCCGGTGGAACACGCTGTCTCTTGAAGTACTACTTTGGGAAGCGGATGCAAGAGTACTGGCGACAGACGGTCTCAACGAATCCCGAATATTTGAGTCAGTTGGAGGTGTATAAGCCGGACGAATGGGAGATTCCGAGGAATGAGCTTCAGTGTCATGAGGAGATTGGAAGGGGAACGTTTGGAAAGGTGTTCCGAGGCTGGGCGAACAACTTCACCTCCGTCAACGGCGTCTGCTTCTGTGAATGCGCCATCAAAACGGTCACCGACAACTCCTCTTCCGCCGAACAGCTTCATTTCCTGATGGAGGGCAGTGTGATGAAGAAGTTCAACACGTCGTTCATCGTACAGCTATTCGGAATCGTCTCCGACGGTCTTCCGGTCTACGTGGTCATGGAGATGATGGCCAAAGGCAATCTCCGCGATTTCCTGCGAGCGCATCGTCCGGACGCCGAGGAGAACATCGACAATCGTGCCGTGCCCACCAACGAGCAGTTCTTCCTGTGGGCCGCGCAGATCGCCGACGGCATGGCCTACTTGCAGTCGATCAAGTTCTGTCATCGCGATCTCGCCGCTCGTAACTGTATGGTGCACGAGAACGAATGGGTCAAGATTGGGGACTTTGGAATGGCGCGCGACATTTACTATCACGAGTATTACAAACCAACGGGGAAACGACTTATGCCGGTGAGGTGGATGGCGCCCGAATCGTTGCGAGACGGAAAGTTCACGCTGAAATCGGATGTTTGGTCATACGGTATCGTGCTGTACGAGATGCTCACACTCGGTCAGCAACCGTACGCGGGACTGGCCAACGATGAGGTGTACAACTGGATATGCATGCTCAAGAGGACGATGCAGAAGCCACTCAACTGTCCGGAGCTGTGGTACAATCTCATGAAGAAATGTTGGCAATATGAAGCGAAAGATCGCCCGACATTCTTCCACATCGTTCACTTCTTTAGGAATTACGTTTCTGACGAATTTGTTAAGGTGAGAAGATAAATCGCGTCGGGACCCTTTCTGAGTCTATTTTCAGCTGTCTGTTGTGTTCCAAGATCCTGGAGCGTTCGAGCATCTCTTCGATCAGCCCTACGATTTTACCCCCGAGTTTGAGGACAGTTCGGAGCCTTTAATGAGCAAACCCATCGCTATGAATCCGGACATGTTCCCAGCTGAAGAGGTGAGCATTTGTGCAAAATAATCGTGGCAAGACCGGACAAAACAAAAGTCGAAACACATTCTTTTGGGATCGTTCATTCCAAATTTAAAAAAAAACATTTTTAAGCCTTGTGAAGCGATAGGGATCTAGACGGAGGTAGGGTAGATTAACGGGTTGTGGTATTTGCCTGAGCATTAGTGTAGACTGCAATTCATTTTTGATGGAAATCGTAACAAATTTGTAAATTTCACGTAAATCTGACGTTTGGCCGGCTATGGTTTACCCATTTACGTGCACGATTGCATAGAAAAAGGCGGAAATAAGCTAGAAAACAATTAAAATCAAGGTTTGCTGAATAAGCTACATACCGCCAGTGTGTGTGGTCGCCACCCGTCGACTGCAGTCTACAGTCTGTATGCCGGATCTCGAATCCGATTACCCACAACTCGCTTCAGGAGCATTTTCCCCATTTTAGGTTAAGACCGCAAAATTTCAGACCGTTTAAAATACAAAAATGGGCGAAAAAATCAATGTCCCTATAGCCATCTATCTCACTTTGTATGTTTAGGAGTTTGACGGCTCGGACAGCGTTCCAATCTGCGTGAACAACCGCAACAACGTCGCCAAGAATCGCTCGCAACCGTCCTCGACCGCCGAACTCGAAGCCGTCGCTCAGACAGACGACGAAGGGACCGCCGAAGAAGTCGACCATCCCTTCCAACGCCGAACAGACGAGCCATTAATCAACAAAGATGTAGAAGACGAGATGGATAGTTTGTAACGGACACACGCACACACAACGATTCAGTCGTGGTTTCAAATAGTCGGGTATCTCCACGTTTAGCACTCATTGACCAAATATTGCCATATCAACCTCAACCTCTAATGACTAGTTAACACACGATAACACTCTCAGACTTGTACATAATAACTTTCTTCTCTCCTCTGACTCTCGGCATTCTTTGTAATGGGTAATGTATAGTGATAGTTGTACAAAATATCGTGTCGACCAATTGTGATAAAATGTTTTCGGTGATTTGACACACAGCTACACGGACAAGTTCCCGAAGAGAAGATCCCGAAAAAGTTTAACTGTATTTAAAATTAAATTTATTTCCACATATATACACAAAGAGATCATAGGTTCGTCCAATTTAGAGGTCATCCTAAAAGTAGAAATTTAGAAAAGCTCAATAAATGTGAAACGAACGAATGCATCGTTGATTTCCAGCCCCGCGTCGTCACCCGATACACCATTTCCTTCGATGCCATTTCCAGCAATCATGATCTTGAGGTCCAAGTTGAAGGATGCATCCTCGTCCTTATCGGCTCCTTCCGGACAATCGTCATTGTTGATTAGACAGTGGAATCCTTCTAAACATTCGGAAAATATAATAATATAAAGATTTAAACAATAAACTCACTATCAGAGATGTATCGCAAAAATTCCCGTACACTCGAGTTCTCATGAGCGGAGGCCAAAGTCTTCGTCATAAATTTGTTATACAGCTGAGGTTTCTTGTATTTAATCGAATTCGAACGCCATTCCTTGAGGAATTCCTGAGCGCGGCGATTCTGATCTTCAGATCCGAATTCAATCGCTGTGCTGATGATTTTCATGACTTGATCTGCAGTCTGCTCCACAACCTGCGCTCCCTCATCATCTTCTTCCTTTTTCAGCAACTCCTTGTACACATAGATACTCTGGAAGTCGAAGTTTTTCAGAGGCGCCGCAGACTGTTCTTCCTCGAATTTGATGATCTGTCCACTCAGCTCTTCGCCATCCAGATCGTCCACATCAAAATTAAGGTCGGCAATAAGAGCTGGAGCTGCTCGAACGGTTTTTTCGATTTTTTCGAGGGGGAACTGGCTTTTCATCAAACTGATCACTTCGCTACAAATAAAGATGTTAAACTATCATTTAAAGCGGTACAACACAATTACCTGCATTTTTCCATCATCTCGAGATTAGGAGTGAGCTTATTCAACAAATCGGAGTAGTCAGGCTCCTCAGCATCGTCGTCGTCCATAGCCACATGCAACAGTTTCTTACAGGTCTTCTGAATCACCGGATTCAAAATATCCTTCGGGCGGAAGTCGTTCTCTCCCAACGTCATCGCGTCGACGAATGACTTCATGACTACTTTTTGATGATCTGAATAAAGCAAAACGTTTATTTAACAGCAAATATTGAATTACCATTAACGCTCTCCGAGCTCAATTCTCCAAACTCGACGGCACGAACATCTTGATAGAAGGGCAACATGGCGACTGTGCACATCCGGCATCCTTTCTTGCTCTTCCTCGGAATAAGTGCAGCCAATTTCGATTGCGTACCTCTGCTGTACGTGTAGCTGACCACAGCTACCACTTCCTTCTCAATCATTCCATCCACGAGCGCAGAAAAGGCCAAAACATGTTCCTAAAGCATAGATTTAATTAATAGCATCACCTTATCTGAAAGAGTCTTACCGCGTCACTTGCGTCTGGAATCGCGTA
Source organism: Steinernema monticolum (assembly GCA_000505645.1). Classification (NCBI taxonomy): domain Eukaryota; kingdom Metazoa; phylum Nematoda; class Chromadorea; order Rhabditida; family Steinernematidae; genus Steinernema; species Steinernema monticolum. Next base: position 96,040 of record KI639851.1, read on the forward strand.
CCATCCACTACCTGTCATCCGTATTTCAGGATGAATATCTTCCTTCTTGGCAAACATGATCAGCTTCATCGAACGGATATCTTTGGGACATTTCGACTGCTCCTTGTCTTCGTTGTTGAACAGCACCATTGTATTTCCGTAGTAGTGCCCTAAAATCACGATAAATGATTGAATGATCCATCGTTCACCTGCTTACCTTTTGCTGTTTCCCTTTTAGGTTGTTCTTCCGATGAAGAAGTAGACGGTTTATTTTTGTTCGGATCGGTTCTTCGTTTGCTGCTGAATTGCGTCGTTTTCCCTTCTCCTTCTTCGTCGTCTTCTTCGTCAAAGTAAGATGTCGTTATGTCTTCGTGTGCCAATCTCATCTTTGCAAGCTACAATGATGTTCATTTAAAACTAACCACGAAAAAAGTTTTTTACCTGTTTATCGTTCAGATCTACATGCTCAATTTTCAGTTCATTCTTGGCAGTGGCAGCCGCATGCTTCATCAGGAAAACGGTTTTGATTATGTGCTCTTCGGTGATGTAGAGAGGAAAATAATTCTTCCTTAAAGTAAACTCTTTCCCCTTGAAAAAGTTTACACAGGAACGCACATGCCTATAATGAAACAAACACTCTGTTTACTATAATACATTATGAAAACAAACCCGAAGTTCTCCCACATATAGGGAAGGTTCTCGGGAACCGGAACATTGTCCGGCCGTCCGATGACCGTAAAGCTGCAGTCTAGAGCAGCACACTCCTCCAGGAACGCGTCCAATGCAAGCGGTTCTTCTCCATTGTGCATAAAGAGAATCGCTTTTTCAATCACCGTGTCGTCGCTTAGCCTTATTTGATCCAAAGCAACGTGTAACGCTAAATAATACAAATATAAATAATACAAAATCAGCTGAACCAACCTCTGAGTTGGCTAAACGCTTCCTCAGACTGAAGCACTTCCAACTTCAGATACTTCAGAAGATCGATGGAAGGCCGCTCCAGTTCTTCATAGTTTCTGCAGTAAACTTGTGCTTCGTCGCCCGGATCAGCAGTGGTTTGCACGATTCCGAATGTGTCGCTCATCTTTTCATTGAAAATCTGCAAAAGAAGTAAATTAGTTTAAACATTACTAGATAAAACGTACGCATTTTCCGATGATGATGTCCGCGATGTCTTTGGCCATGTCCAAAGCCGTTTTTCGCGGCTCCTCGGACACGACCGCTGCCATGTTGGGGGCGACGTCGAAGACGAAGACCGTCGCTCTTAGAGATTCCTTCTTCTTGGGTTTTGGTGGCATCTGAAAAATCATAGAAAAACGTGATGGAATTGTGCAACATCGCGATGACAAGCACGACGCGTTTACCACATAAATATACATTCACATTCAGATTACTCATAACCGCGCAATAAATAAATGAAAAACAGCAAAAAAATGGAAAGGACGCAACCGTTTATGACTAAATCGTAGCGAGTAAAGGGAAAATAATAAACAAATTAGCATGAAAACAAACACGAAATAACGCCATCCGCTCGTGTATCTGGAACGTATTACCCTTAGACCGCCAATCGCGCAATGCTTATTGTTACCCGACATGAATAAACGACAGATAAAACAAAAAGAGGTTGTAACACAAACGGAGGAAAACTATAAAACAAAAATGAGAATCAAAACTCGTCATCTTCCGCCATAAGCGATGAACTTAACATGTCGCACATTCGACTGATATGGTTGATCATCATCGATGATAAAATCAACAGCAATAACGATCCACGCTATTAACGACCCAATAATTAACATTCAATAACTTCAAGAGAATCCATTTGTCGTTCAAAAATTCACACTGTGATTTCGCAAGAGCGAGCGAGGGGCGAAAGAAGATGGCGCGATCGGCGAATAGTGAGTCCCTCGCTCGGCGAAAAACCGCCAAATTTGAAATCAACTGATGCAAAGTTGTAACTTTTCAATAATTTACTTGACCATCGATACAGCTTGTAATTTTGAAGCATCTATGATATCTTTGATCTCTTTGGTCAGTACAGCCATGTCTTATGCAATAACTTGTGTGATCTACAGAAATGATTTCAACGTTGAGAATCATGCTTTTCAAGACCTCTGTTTCATTTTGAAAAGGTTTTGTATTGTTTGTAAAGTATTGTAACGCTTCTGGAAACGTTAAATCATTTAAAAAGACTCAGATTCGTTCAGATTCCCATGCATCATCGAAGTTCGCAGTCTTTGATGAAGACAACTTCCGTTCGAGACCATATTGGCGCTAAATCGTGACGGATCGAATCTATTTCGCGCATGTTGGACGAAGAGGTTTGCATGCGCTCTCTTCTTACTCTTCTACTCCGCGTTAACTTGTTTGGCTTCTTTTACTTACTACTTCTACTTTTTTACTTACTGATTAGTCATTTAATTTCCAGATTCTATCGTCTACTAACACCCTATCATGGGAATACAAGGACTCAGCAAGTTGCTCGCCGATCGTGCTCCGAAGTCGATGCGCACAAACGAGATGAAGGCATACTTTGGAAGAAAGGTCGCCATCGACGCTTCAATGTCCATCTACCAGTTTCTGATTGCTGTGCGTCAAGACGGATCAGCGCTGACGAACGCCGATGGTGAAGCTACTGGGTGAGTTGTTGTTATCTGTTTATTGAACTGGTCGAAATTCTTTTGGACGCTTTTGATTTGAAATTGAGGGATGAAGTGTTTTTTAACTCTATAAACCCTTTGAACGGTTTTTTATATTGTCTGTTCTAGACACTTGATGGGAATGTTCTATCGCACCATCCGCATGATCGACAACGGAATCAAACCATGCTATGTGTTCGACGGAAAGCCACCAGAGATGAAGTCCGGCGAACTGGAGAAGCGTACTGAGCGCCGTGCCGAAGCTGAGAAGGCTCTCGCCGAAGCGACTGAGAAGGGAGACTCAGAAAATATCAACAAATTTGAGCGTCGTCTTGTGAAAGTCAGCAAGGAGCACAACGAGGAGTGCAAGCGACTTCTCCGTCTCATGGGAGTGCCCGTCGTCGATGCGCCTTGCGAAGCCGAGGCCCAATGTGCTTCTTTGGCCCGACTCGGAAAGGTTTACGCTACAGCTACTGAGGATATGGACGCATTGACGTTTGGCTCGACCGTTCTTCTCCGTCATATGACCTTCAGCGAAGCTAAGAAAATGCCGATTAAGGAATTTGATTTGTCGAAGATCTTGCGGGAGATGGAGTTCACCCAGGAACAGTTCATCGACCTGTGTATTCTTCTCGGCTGTGATTACTGTCCTTCAATTCGTGGAATCGGCCCTAAACGCGCTTTTGAGTTGATGCAACAGTATGGGTCTATTGAGAGCATTCTTGAGAATATCGACACTAAGGTAAGCGGCCATTCATTCACATTATGTAGTTCAAAGCGATTTTTTTTAGAAATACGCACCTCCAGAGAACTGGAAGTACGCTGAAGCTCGTCGCCTTTTCTTGGCACCTGAAGTAGAGACCGAAGATCTTACTGTATGTTTGAAGTTAACAATTTTTGCTGATTTTGTTATTTAGCTTGAGTGGAAGAGTCCCGATGTTGAAGGAATTGTCAAGTTCATGGTAGAAGAGAAGAATTTTAAGTAAGAATTGTTTTTTTTTGTTCAAACTATAGTTGCATTATTTCAGTGAGGACAGAATCCGTGGAGCATTGGCCAAACTTCAGAAAAGTCGTCAGAACGCTCAACAAGGTCGCATTGACTCGTTCTTTACTACTTCAAAGATGGTATCCACCACTCCAACTGCTAAGAAACGAAAGGCTGAAGAAGACAAAGCGAAAATAAAGGCTGGAGCGAAGAAAAAGGCCCCGATGAAGAGGGGAAAATAAATGATCTCGAAAAGGTTGTATTATTTTGATATTTTTCACCTCCGAAAACCAGTATACTTTTGTGAAGTGTAATACACATAATTTTTTTGAACTCATCAGTGTTTTCGGAGGTACTGTAGATTTTCACATGTCGGGCGGTGGTCATGACTAGAAATTTATATCACAAATTCGCTTACATAAGCTACGGAGTACATACAATATTCAAAGTGAATTCGGAAGAAATAAGGGAATATATAGGTACTTCTACACAACTTTTTGGTTTTGTGAGTAAGTAGTATTACGCGAGGAGAATAAAAGCCAAGAGATTCACGAACAGAACTGGAATGGGTATGGCACAGGCGGGTGGGAGTCCACTTATTTCCCAAAAGGCAAGAATCCGCGGACAGTTTCGAATGCGCCGTTCATCGCGGTTTTCGCCTTCTCAACCTGTTCGGTGAGGCCAAGTTGACCGATCAGCGAATCGTCCTCTTCTCCGTTCATCATGCGCGCCATCTCTTCGGGGGTCTTCTTTGGGCCTCCAATTCGGCCGTCCATCGAAGCCGACGCCATTCCGAAGGGGTCTTCTTCCTTCTTTTGGATGTTGTATTTGCCTCGAATTTGAGATCGCATCTTCTCGCGCTCCTGTTCCATTTTACGATGCTTCTCCTTGCGACGTTCTTCTTGCTCCTGACGAGCGGCGATAACCTGAAAGCAGTAGTATAAATTTAAATGTCAATCAATCAAAAAATTGCCTTTTTT
>AZHV01001537.1:0-12771 GCA_000505645.1 Steinernema monticolum
GCTCTACCCCGTTATGCGCGACATCGACGCGCACTGCGCTCGTGACGCGGACGTTGCCCTTGGCGTCGAGATAGTCGCAAACCGTGATGGTGGCTAGCTCCGTAACCGACATGGCCGTGCCGTATAGGGTCAGGAGCAATGCGGTATCGCGTAGCGGGACGCGGCTGCAGGCAGCCGTCGCCTTGAGCAGGTGCTCGATCTGTTTGTCTTCGATGACCGGAGGTTTTGCCACTCTTGCAATTGTGCTTAGTTGACGAATTACATAGAGTGTATCGGTAGAGCGCGTGCCTGCCTATTGGCAGCGTGAGAGCCGGCGCCACATCAAGGAAAGTCGGATGGCAGGCTTGAGCACCGCGTCACCGAACAACTTGCTTTCGCCTGAAATTGAAGCACTGCTTCTGGATGCCACGCGCAGGGCTCGGCGGCCCACGACTCAACCCAGGGCATGGCGCAGAATATGCTCCGGGTTTCTCGCATCAATCAATCCGGCCCGCGAAATCACCAAGCAGATGGCAACCAACACCACCCTCCCCCTCGGCCGGATGGCCATAGAACGCCGATTCATCCCCATGGCCGACCGCGCGGTAGTGGTCAGCGGGGAGCGTCCAGAAGCCCTGCTTGCAGTTGAAGAGGCCATTCTTCACCTTGGCACCGACGAAGACCGCACGCACGCCCAACGAATCCTGCTGCGCGCCCAAGACGCGCATCGAATGGCCCTCCCCGGCGCGCTCACTGGCTTCATCTGGATCGGGTGTCTGCGGTTGACGGTCACCGCCCGAGACCAGCAGGCGATGCGTGACGAAACACGCGGTGTTTTGACCCCACAGGAAGCGCGCCGCTTGTGGCAGCTTCTCGATCAGCAGGTGCGCGACCTCCGCAAGAGTGCCTACATCACTTCCGGCATTTCTCGACCTGGCGTCCCCACTTGGCCTGGTACCGTCCTGCACGCCACCACGCGATGCACAGGAGATGTTCGCGCCTGGATCGCATTCCACTGTGTCACCAACATGCAGACCGAGACCATTGCCGCATTTTCTGAGGAGGGCTCGACCCAGCCGGGTCAGCTCATGGTGTGCGCGGCAATCCCCGATGACACGACGCAAGCGCAGGATCTTCAAGACCCCTCCCGGTCCATTCCCGACAACAGGTACGCCCAAGGCCTTCGCCAGCGTTTTGATGCAGCACTACAGCAGGCTATGAAGGAGATGCCCCACCTGCTTCTGGGCTTCGATGGCGGCTGGTCCCGCATGTCTAGCGTGGTCGAAGACGGGGAGGCCGAAGCTGCCGCCAGCATGTTGGTGCAGCTATTGGGCAAGACCAAGGACTGGACTGTCGCTCAGGCGGTGGAGCGCATCCGCGCTGATTTCCCTGGCTGCTTTGACCTAGTGTGCGGATCTGTCCGCACCGAGCACCCCAATCCTGGCCAAGCAGCATTCCTCCCGCTCTTCGCCCCTGAGGGAGGAGGCATTGTCAGCAACGGCTTTGCCTCTCTGCTGCCGGGGACCCCGCTCTCTCTTGTCGCCGAAAGAGCCGTCGCGGCGCTGGACAGGGTAGGCCTGACGGCCAGGGCCGTGGTCCTTGAACCCCGAGCGCCAATCCCCCGCCTGAGCAAAGAAACCATGCTGCTGCCTTGCGCCGATGGCCGCTACCGGAACATGAACGTAGCCTACTTTGGCAGGCGGGCCTGGGGCTTCAAGCGTTTCGACTGGGATGCTGGGTGGAACTTTGACGGGCCAGCCTTCGAGTCCGATGATGCGATTCGAAAGCTGGGCCAGCTGCCTCACCCCGTCGCCATGCAGGTTGCCGGGGTGGAAACTGCGCTCTCTGAGCACTACGAAAAGGACCTCCTAGTAGCTCTCGAAGCCCAGATGCAGCGTCCAGGCCGTGCCTCGCGCAGCGCGATAGAGCATTTGATGGCTGACCAGCCCGAGATCGCGGAGTTGAACGACATGCAGCTCAGCCAGAGCATGAGCTTCGACACCGATTGGTATGCGCCATCCGATGGGATATCTCCACCCGAGGGCGTGTACTGCGCGGCGCACTGGAAGCGTGTCGGCGGCGTGCTCATGGTGGCCAAACGCTCTCTGATGGACAGGTTGGAGGAGACCTCCATTGAAAAGGGCTTCCCGGTTAAATCCTTGAAGCTCCCCTACCCGGACATCTACTTCCACTTCGAGAAGCCGATCAAACACCAGAGGCAGGACGGGCTGAGCTTCATCCTCACAGGTTTCTATGCGAGCGAGGAAGAAGCGAGTGACGGCTCTGGCATGCGTGTGATGACGCTGACTTATACGTACCTCTACGACCGTGAGGTAATGCGTGTAGGGGGGTTGGATGTGACCATTGCCATCGAGCCCAACGACGCCCGCGATTTGACGGAAGTGGTCTCCGAGCGCCGAGCCCGCATCGACTCGACCGCAGCTTCTCTGTCAGACAGTGATCAAGAGTCCCTCCAGTTCACCAACGACACCTTGGTGACTGCCGCCAAAGTGGTGCTTTACACGACACTGCGAAACGCGAGGATGACAGAAGTCACCGACCGAAGCCGCCTGCTGGACCAGATGCGCAATCTGAAGGGGAACAAGCGCGACAAATTGCGTGCCCGCATCGCCCAGGCATACGACTACATCGCCATCGGGCCTGAGGAAGCAATGGATAGCGAGGGGGCGACAGAGTTGCGCGTCGCGCATGCCCTCGAAGCACGGGGGATCAAACCTCATTGGCGCCGGGGCTTCTATCGCACGCAACACTTTGGCACCGGCCGCGCGCTCTCCTACGATGTTTGGATTCCACCTGTACTGGTGAACGGCCACCTGGTTGATGGAGCCCCGCCAGTGCGCAAGGACTATCTGCTGGACTGAAATCGCGCGGGGCACTCTCAGCATAGGCTTGCAGGACAAACACCGCATGACTCTCATTGCAACCGTCGCGGCCACAGGCCTGGAAGTCGAATCATTCACCGCCCCACCGGATGTCTGGGCTCAGTGGCGCAAGCTTCCGATAGGCTCGTTTGTCATCGGTCACCTCCGAACGCCGGCCGTGCTCAAGCGCAGCCCGCGTGGTCTTCAGTTCTTCGCAGCTGCGCCAGGGGCGGGCGGGGCAACGGCTCCGGAGTCCGTCGAGCACCAAATCGCAAAAATCAAATTGGTACTCGGTATGCGGGCCGCTGGGCACGACGCGAAAGTAGAGCAACCCGGAGCTTCCCCATCAGGTGAGCAATGGCAGGCAGACGTCTTGGTGCAGACTGCCCGGGGACCGATAGCCGTCGAGGTGCAGCTGGCCCAGCAGCATTGGGACGAGTACAGGAGCAGGACCGCGCGGTACAACGCCAGTGGAGTCTCAGTCGTTTGGCTTGTGCGTGGGACGCATGTGAACGCCTTGGGCAACAGCAGGATTCGATTCCTGATGACCCAAGGTTGGTCCATGGACGAGGCGATGAATCGTGCCCTGGAGGACATGCCCTGCATCCCTCTTGTTGGGTCAGCGAGTGGCGACGAAGAGCAAAAGGTGGTTGTCCATCCAGCTGATCTTTCGCAGACTGTAATGAGGCTTCCGCTGGAAGTGTTCGGTGCCGGTGTCGCTGGCGGCGCACTTCACATGGGTGAGGACAGGCACGTGGGCGGCACGCGCTCATGGCCAGCATGGCTATGGGACAGCGCGAAGGCGCCCGAGGTTTTCATATCATTCGGTTGACCAAACGGTGACAGCCGGCTTGAATTAACTCGGCTGCTTCGCTCCCGTTGCCGGCCTGTTGAGCAAGGAACGATGTCGTGCCGTTCCTTGCGATCGGGAAGCATCGTAAAGCTGGTTTCGCTAAACGATCTCACTAATGCTCGTCGACGTATGGCTGTTGATTTCTCCGACAATGTAAGAAGCGAATACTTCCATCAATTTATTGAATTGGTCTGAGTTTGCGAAGTGTCCATCGGCATAGACGCTTTTAGAGACTCCGGCGAACTTCTGCAAACGCTGGCAACCAGCATTAATTGCATCAAGAACCGCGAGAGGCAGCTCTTCATTGAGACCCACAATGAATTTCGCCTGTTCCTCGTTAAGGCCCCAGCATTCTTGCGGATCGACCTTATCTCTCATACCAACATCGTAGTATGGGTCCGTCACGAAATAGTCTTCGATGGTCAGACCGATTGCAGGATGCTCTTCGGCAGTGAACCATGAAAGTTGCGACGGCAGCGTCAAACGCGTGACACGGCCATCGCCAACGACCTGTGACTTTTGCAGTATAGGCTGCGCAGCCAAAGTGGCACCAGTGTGCGCCAGATTCACAAACCTGGGTGCCAGCACACTACTAGCCGTCACCTCGGGCGTGCTCCCATCCCAACATCCTCGCTCACTGTCCCACGCACTGGCATCAAAGTCATAGCAATCGCGCTCGCTGTAGATGTGGCCCTCATCCTCAGTCGCCAAACCACAAACATGGCCGTTGATGATCACAACGAAACCAAGGTCGCCTTGACTAAGCGCAGTCCAATCTGGCTTATCGCCAAGGAGCTCGCTCGCCAGCGCCAGCCAGCCGCGATATGTGGTGATGTCGTGTGTGGATTTCATGTGCTACCTCTGGTGGAGAATCGATGACTTGATTGTATGCGCATACAATCAAGATCACCCATTTCCGACTCCTTCGCAGGGTTGTTTTCATGCGCATTAATTCAAATAGAATCCATGAAATGGAACCACACAAGAAATCAACTCATGGCGGCGCCGGTCGCGGCCAGGGCCGTAAAACTCTCTCCAACGATGGCGAACCCCTGGTATCGTTGAACAGCAGCGTGACGGCCGCGCAGAAAGCCAAGTTCCGCGAGCACCTGGGCAGCGCGTGGCTCCGTGCGGCGATCGATGCAGCGCCCGTCACGGAAAAGACGCCAGGCAAGACGTCCTGAGAGCGGGAACTCCACAGGCTTTTTGGACTACGACAGCGAGCATTCCTTCACAAATGAACCGCCGTCTACTTTCCTTTCTACTTGGACAGGGACCTATCGATCAATAAGCCATTCCGTGAAGCGAACTCCGGAATCGGCTGCACAAAAGAAAAAAGCCCCGGAACCGAAGTTCGCAGGGCTTTTTGTTTTTAGGAGTTAGGGGGAGCTAAAGGTGTTCGCCCTAAAAATCGACGGTTAGAGCTTCGGCGTCTGCGAGCCGGGGCTTACTCAACTCGATTCGATAGTCACGTTTCCTTTTTACGTGCTTGGACGCCGGCAGCAGTCTTCCCTTTATATGCCTAGCGCTCTCAGAATAGCGAGGCTTGACAAAGATTGGGAGTAGGTGCCTCCTTAACGGAAGCCGGGGTGGGCGTGGGATGTTCACCTCCCTGCCGGAGCTTCAGCAGTTCGCGCCTTTGGAGCATGTGCTCCTGAATAGGCCCACTTCCCTTCCAGAAAAGGATATTAACTTCCGGGTTGGCATCTGTACGAGCATACGTACAGACCGGGTGACCGGCGAGGCTTGACCAAATAGTTGTGGCATCGCGAAAACTGTAGCTTCGCCAGCCGCTTTTTCGTAGTGACAACTCAAAGGTCATGGCCTCTTCTATCGAAAGTGGCGTTACAGTCGGAAGCGAGCGGACAAAATTGACCGGCTTGGCACAGACCATTTTTTTCCCTCGGACTTTAACGATCATTCCGGTCTTGTCCCCACGCGCTCGCAGGCGATCCCACTCTGAGGCACAAATTGCCCCAGTGGTCCTCCCACTATAGGCTTGCAAGGGATGAAGCTGCCAAGCATACACAACATAGTCGCCAGACCATCCACCTGTCTTGGTGGCAAAGACGGCGTATAGGAAGCCACCGTGCGTGAACTCCTTTACCGTCACGACATCGCCAACAGCCGTGTCGCTTAAACGATCTCCGCAATAGGCGTCGGCTGCCTCAGCCCAAACCTGCGAAGGAATCGAGATGCTTTTCGCCTCCGGCATGATCAGCCTTCCGACCGCTTCATTACATGCGGATGTTACTTCTGCACACGGATTTTCTTCAAACAACATTGCTTCATCTCCAAGAGAGACGGGCAGCAGCCCTAACGGGCCTTGCCCGTCAGGGTTTAAAATGATCGGTCGTATCCGATTAATGATTTAAAACTTCATAGCTGAGTCGCTATCAAGATTTAATAGTAAATAGCAGAGGTCACCATTTTTGCTGAATTCTTCAGAGGCTTGGTATGCTATCAGTTGATTCGACATAACCGGACCCTCAGGAAGTTTTCTGCTTCCATAAGCCTGGGCAGAAGTGTCTTTTGCGGCTCCTGCCGGGATTTTAGAAGGCGCCGAGCTTCAGCGGAGATGTTTCCTCTCGCTATTACGCAAAGACGCAATGATTCGAGAATCTGTGATATAGCCTAAAGCGACACTGTATTCGAGACCGCTTTGACCCTCATAGATTATTTCGACATCCTGAGCCAGGACTTGGGCACCGGCAAAGTCAAAGCGTTCGCCGCTTTTTATCTGCTCCAACCTCTTCTCGCTTTTGCCATAAACCACAAAGCCCCAGAGCTCGCCCGCTTCCATGGTGAAGCGAGGAAGGGCAATACGGCGCTTGAATCGAATCACCGCATAGAGTTGATTCGGAACGTTGGCAGGGTTAGAATTTTCACCTTGGAATTGAGTTGCTTGCATGATTCATGCTCCTTTACAGAAACGACGAACCATGCCCCCTTGGGCTGTGGCCCGTCAGGGTTAAAAACCAGCTGGCGCTGGGATTATTGCGATCGGTCAATAGACTGAACGTCTAAAGACTTAATGGACTCGTATGAGTTTCCTCGGGCATCCGAAAGGCATCGACATACCGGAAGGTAGTGCATCCGTTTTCGAATCAGCTTCAGCAGGTTTCAACACCTTCTCCCCGCCAAGCAAGACTGCCAGGAAGCTATATCGGCGATTGAGCCTCGAACGGGCCTTTATCCTCCTGATCCAACAACCTGGTACAGGCCTGAATCGTTGGCAGGATAGGGTATGAAGTATCGCTACTGAACGAATGCACAGGCGTCATCGCTTTGGAAGGCGCCAGCGAGCAAGCCTACGCATTGCTGTGCAGCTTGTTCCAGTACCGCCCCCCCCCGCATGGTCCACGCGGTGGAGGGCATGTTTCACGTGCCGTCTCCTGTTGCAGGTGACAGACACTGGCCCCCATCAGGCATCAAGTGCCTATCTGGGGTTTGAAAAAGCGACTTTCGTCGCTGCAAAGTGCTTGTTCACCCGAGGGCACGGCAGCTACCGTATCTACCACCAGCAGCACGCTGGCAGGCCGAAGACTTGCCTAACCCCCCTCTTCCGAGGTGTGGCTTGGGTAAGCCATCGTTGCCAAGTCGCATGCTGACCGGGCGTCAATCCTACACGAAGAGCGAGACGCGCCCAAAGCAACTGTCTCTGTTGCGTCGTTCCAGCCCGTGGATAGTTTGTGTGCAGATAGCGATGGGCGTTTTCAACGTCGGCGTGGAGACTGCGTCCCGCGCCTGCTCTAGAGTTCTATGGAGCGATCTTGACGGACTGACAGCATTCGATGGTGATCATGTGCCCGCTCGGACAACACGGAGGATAGATGGCAACGCTACCGTATACCTTTTACCCACTTGGGCCTGATGAGCCTGCCGGTGTGTTCTCCTGGGGCAAGGCCCCTCAACTCACGGAGAGTGACGCCTTGGCGGGTGTCGCCCGTCTGGGCGGTCAAAGGACACCAAACTACTGCCAGGCCTATCTTTGGAGCGCGGGAGAATTGCTGCAAACCGCGATGAACAAGAGGCTGCTTGACCATCACGCATTGCCCATTTTTTACCTTCAGCGTCACGCGGCAGAGCTCCTGCTCAAGGCGCCGCTCTCGCTTGCAGTCGAAGTGCAGAAGCATCGTGAGAGGCTGGGCATTCCGGCTTCTCGCTTTCCAACCCCAGGCCAGGCCAAGCGTGTTCATAGTTCTCACAACCTCATGCTCCTCCTGAAAGATCTCGGCGCTATGCTCAGAGACATGCAGGTAGGCGTCATCCCGCAGCCTCTGAGCGAGGCCGTGCATCAGATCGTTGCCATTGAAAAACATGCCACCTGGGCGCGATATGAATACAGCATCCAAAATGACAGGCTCGTACATCACATGGCTGATGAGGTCGTCGTCCCCTTGAGGGCGATCCAAGGGCTTTTGTGCCGTGCAAATGACTCGCTAGGAGCCCTGTGGCCGTCTACTACGGGGCTTGTGATGAGTAGGCTTAGCGAGATGCTTGAGTCCGCGCTACGGAGTGCAGGGGAGATCGCTTGAGCAGTTGATGCCGCTGGCGCTGATGTTCGGCGAACGAGCATCCATTGGCCGATCTGTCATGCGACTGGCATGGGTCTCGCGTGGACCCACCTCGGTGCAGTAGCAGTGAGCCCTAGTGCATCCACTGTTCGCGAGGCCTTGTAGGGGTAGGTCGGAGCGAGGGTAGGTTCGCCGTAGACGGCCTTCATTCGGCCTCGAAGACCTCACGTGCAACCAGCGTGCGTTCCAGCACGATCATGCGTTTTCCGACACTCTTTCCCTGCGTCCGCTCGACTAGCCAGCATGGCTTTTTCAGCCAAGGCTCGTCCCTGGAAATCGTTCGCACCTCGTTGCCGGACTTCGTGAAGATGTAGAGCTTGCCTCTTTCAATGATCATGTTGGGGCTCGTTCAAGTTTTCTGGCAGCGGTCTGCAGGCCGGCAAAGATGGGTTCGGCCACATGCTCCGGGAAATCCGAGGGCAGCTGCGCCCTCATCTCTCGGATCACCCGGGGTGTGGGTCCCTGCATAGGCTGTCGATGAATGCTGCCCGGCGTATTGGAACCTCCAGCGAGAAACAGTGCAACGCCCTGTCGCCGCTACGTCAGCGTTGATAGCTGGATGAGAGATCTAGTCCAGCGCCTTGAAGAGGGGCGTCGGCTATCGCCAACCCTTGATGTTGGACCGTGACTCCTCGACCAAGAGAGCGTGGCTTGAAGGGAATCGTGAAGGCTGCAATTCCACCGTCACCCCCATGTGAAGCCGCAGGAGCCGCGCGCGATCCAACTCCGCCTCTGCCTGCATTGCATCAAGCGGAGGGCCTTGAAAACCTCCCATCGGGTCGTCTCGGTGAGAGGAACCAGCGGTGGGCCGGAACGGCCGAGAAGCGGCGTGCTGCCCACAAATGTCATGCTCCCTTTGCCTTGTGACCGGGGCCAGCAAGGAGGCTTGGCCATTTTCAACAGAGACGCTGAACAGCACGGTCCCAGCAACAGTCATGACCTGGCCTTCCCAGGCGGATGGTTCGAGAGCGGGAATAGCCGCAGCCTGGCTGCTCGGACTGGCCAGGTGGGCCTCGATCTTGCGGATAAGTTCCTGCGTGGACGGAACGAGTGGTAAGCGGCGCAGATAGGCCGCTGTCTCCTCTAAGAGGGCTAGTGAGGGATCTGTCGAGGACGTGGCTTGCATCACTGGGCAAAAACTACTGCAGACCAGCAAGGAGATCCAGATGCTGGACGGGCGCCTGGAGGTTACCGGGATAGAAGATGAATCGTGCTCAGCTCTAGGCCCTCGCTTCCAACACGGCGGGTTCATCACAGGAGCGGCCGAGAGTAGCAACGACGGGTGGTAGGACGCTGGCGTTCCGGGTACTCGAAAAGAGAGCCCTTTCCTGTTTACCGAGATGAACTAGGCATCGGTACCAGGAATCGTCTGCTGGCTTCGGCGCTGTTTCTCGACATTCTTTGACTGCTCTTTTGCTCTTCGTGCATCCATCGCGCTGCCCCAATTCTTAACGAGTTCGAGCATCACCGCTGCGTCGATTTCCACCTTCCGGCCCTTCAACTTTGAGGGAGGAAGCTTCTCAAGCTCGGCTAGCTCGCGGCGCTTTTTCGAATCCAATGACTCCACCACGCTTTGCACTGACGTGATGATGCCCCCAGCAATTTTGCGGGGAGGAAACCACTCACGAATTGCCGCAGGCCGGATCTTGGTCTTTCCTTTGGCCTGCTCTTCTTCCAGGGTCTTGCGCAGGAATTCCAGAGCACCGTCGCCGCGCTCGCGCAAGACCTCGATGGCCGTGGTAGCCGATACCTTATCTGTGTTGACCATCCGCTGAATCTCAGCCGGGGCCTCGGCCAGCACCAGCATGCCCTGCACATGCGACAGTTCCTTGTTACGTCGCTTCGCGATCTCTTCTTCGGTGGCGCCCAAGTGGACCAGCTTGAGATAGTTGCGAGCGATGCCCACAGGCGTGAGCTTGAGCCCACTTTGGCTGTCCAGCTGGCAGTTCACCCGATCGACATCGTTGCCCCGGAAAGGGATGCACACGAGAAACGGGACGGATGCGCCGCGCGAGATCGCAAGCATGGCACCCCGTGCGCGCTGATGGCCTTCGACAATGAAGAACTTCCCCGTGCCGGCGTCGATGCGGACCACCAGGTGCGGCACGAACCGCCCTTCGGCGTACGCCTCAGCGAACTCCTCGATCTTGGCGACCACACGAGGATCGTCATACTCCCGCTGATTGAAGCCTGGTTCTTCCAAGAGCAGGTGCGGCGGGATTTTGAAGACATCGTCCTTCTTCACGCCCGTCTGCTCCGAATGCGAGGCCTGGGCCTTGAAAGACCTGTGGATGGTTGGGGTTGCGGCTGTCGCCATAAAGCTCCTCATACAGCCCACGAGAGCTGTTGACTGTAAATGCAATCCTACTACAACAATTGCCTAAGTCAATATTTGGATAACAATTAATTGCCAATCTGCAACAATTAAATTGCAAAAATAGTCAATGTATTCAGCACGTTAGCGATGCGGCATTGAGCGTGTGGTTGTTTAGGGGAGTTGCACCGCCTTCTGGTAGAAGCGTAACAGCGATAGCGTATTACGGGAGATCTGCCAGGCGGCGCCCCGCTCGCACATTCGTCTACCCACTAGCGGGATTGCTTGTAATCAAGGAGCGGTCCGAAGACACCGTCCCAGCTAAGGGTCTTCCACGTCAGGAGCCAGTGACGCCCCTGAAATGCATGGGACAACAGAGGCCACCGTTTAAGGTGAACTGGCAGGGAGGCGCCCACAGAGGTCTTGAAGGTCGATGGCAAATGTCGGATGTAGACCCCTGCAGCCTTCACATGGGGATGAGGGTATCGCTGTGCCTGTTGCTGGCCAGTGCATTCCCAGTGATCGGATAGTAGCGGTATCGCCATAAGTTGTCTTTCAGTTGTGCTTCTGTATGTCCTCTGTCGCCTTTCAGCAGCACGCAATCCCTCTGATAGAGAGCCCAGGTTGCCACTCATCTCTCAGTCGCTGCTCAGTCACAAACGCCCCTTTCTGTTAAGCCTTCCGTGCAGGCGTACTTGGAGCTGGACTTTACGCGCTCTAAACCTGCCACTGCAGCTGGAAGGCATGGGTCAGTGCCTGCATCTGGGTGACTCAGCTGGTGCATCGCATGCGTCTCGGTAGCCATGCCAAAGGCCCACCCGTTGTCTGCTACAGCATTGAAGTCCTCGCTGTTGCACGCTGCAGTTCGCAGCATTGTCTGAGCGATGGGGACTCGTCCGGAATTTGACCTGTGGATAACTTTAAAGGTCCCAACGGGATGTTTTCCGAAGGATTGCATAAATACAGATACTGAAGCTGCAAGGTTCCCACATGATCGCCGGCTTTACTCGGTGTCTCGCTTGGGAACAATCCGCCCGTCATGGATCGCCTCGACGAATGCCTCACTGATGATGTGAACCAGGCGCGTGCCGTTTGGCTGCACCTCATACAGCACCCCTCCTTCCACGCAGAACGTCCGGTTGTTCTTGCGACCGATGTAATGGCGCCCTTCCATGGCTTCAAGCTTATTTGCCAAAAATTCGGAAATTTTGGTAGTTTTCTCAATTTCTTCGGATTTTCTCGCTGAGTATCCAAAATCCCTTCCTGATCCGATGAGCTTTCGCAGATAGGCGAATATCTCCCTCGCAGGAAGCTCCTCAACGTACTTTCTAGCGGTCAGCATGATGTCGGAAAGACGCTGTTGGGCATCTTTCGCCGCTCGCATCAGGGCGAGAACACCAAATGCACTGACACCTTTCTCACAGAGCCAGGCAAGTTCCTTCGGAAGAAGTGCGTTACCCACTTTGACGAAGGCGGAGCGCCCAGCCTTGGTGGACTCAGCCGGAGAGCTTGGAGACTTAGGTGGTTCGACTTGTTTAGTCCTAAGAGGGTGGCCAGTCCGATCTTGTGCACTCGCAATAGGCTTTCCCTCCTGATCGACCAAATTCAAGGCCAGCAGAAAGCTTCGAGTTGGTGTTATAGGAGATGTCGAGCCACGGTTTCCAAAGAATGCTCTACGCTCGCGCTCAATGAAACCGTTGCCTTCGAGCCATTTGACAGCTCTATGCACCGAGTCTATGGATTTCCCAGATTCTTCAGCAATGGTGGCCCGAGAGGCAAAGATCCCCGTGTATGGGCTCTTCAGGTCAATCTTTTGAACTATGCGCAGTACGATGCGCAGGAATCCATCTGGCATTGCATGGAAGGCCGATGTATGCGGCAGAGCCGTGCAAGCCCTGGTGATCAGGTACGGGAAGTTTGTAGGTGCGAGCGTTTCCATCGCAGTCTCCGAATAAGGACACGATTCCTTGACGGAGCTGGAGGAACGACTTACTATTGAATCCGTGGTCTGGATTTTTTCCGATTGGCGTCGGTAGAAGTCAGGTTCCGTCACAGCACCCGTCTAACGAGTGCAGAAACCCCGGTAGTTGGCGCTTCCGGGGTTTTTTATTGCCTGTGCTAAGTCATGGGCCTAATCTCCAAAACGTGGACTCCAGAAACGCCGCA
>KI639864.1:9105-20282 GCA_000505645.1 Steinernema monticolum
CACATCTGCGATTTTAATCCAAAATCTCTATTTTCTCCTTTTGAACGTTAACGTGTCTGCTTTCATATTTACGATAATTACAAAAGAGCATCATGTTTACTAATTTTAGGTAATCGTTCCTTCAATGATTACTTATATAGTTATTCTTATCTTTGTAAGTTTGGAGTTCGGCTTAATCGATCAACAAACTTATTTAAGATAAGTACTCATGTAGTAAACGCTTCTGACTGCCGGAATTCCACGTTGCCCGCATTTACCCCGAAAGGGTGTTTTTGGAACGAAGTGATCTCGGAAAATGGTTGTCTTTCGCACGAAATTGTGTGTAATGAAACAATTACAATCGATAAGGTAAGTGGTAGACTTTCAGAGAAGGTTTTCTGTTTGACGCTTTAGACGTTCACGGTTTAGAGTTGTCTTTTGTCGCCCTCCAAGGGAACTTGTTTATCCTTACATACGAGATATTACTTCGAGGTCCGAACAGGACAATGTGTTCCCCTTGTTTATGGCAGATGCAATGGAAATGACAATAACTTTGAAACATTATCTGTTTGTGAAGACGTTTGTCTAAGAGGATTACAAAAAGTAGCTCAACTGAATGTTCCCCTTGCTGAAGTCGGCCATATAGCAGGTATGTTATATAAGCTACAACACTGCGAACTTTTCTTTAGAATTAAAGTGCGGCAAAAACGAAGAGAGAATGGCATGTGGTAGTTGTGACGATATCTGTGGTCAACCTCATACCGTATGTTCATCTGTTTGCAAACCGCCATCATGTGGTTGCATCAAAGGTTACCTAAGAAATAAGAATGGTATATGCGTACCTCGTTCGCAATGCGATCAACTACAGTTCGACGAACCAGTCGGTAGGTTTTCACAAAACTGACACGTAACGAAATGAGTTTTAGTCGACAAATGTGCATTAAACGAAACCATGAAGTCTTGCGGCGCTTGCGATAGTTCTTGTATAAATCCGTTGACAGCCTGTGATATGGTTTGTCGAACGCCCGAATGCGGATGTCGTGATGGTTTTGTGCGTGATTCTCATCATCGTTGCATCGCGATTACGGATTGCCCACTTAAAGGAAACAAAACACGAGGTTTGTGATCTAGACTCTATTCAAGATAGACTCCCAATCAGTTTAAGGCGTCCCCATTTTTGGCCAATCTGGTTAAGGTGTTCCAATAAGTTTGAGGCGTCCGTTAGAAGTTTAAGACATCCCAATCAGTTCTAGGCGTTAGGACTCCTTAAGTGTAAGGAACTGGGACGCTTTAGACTTATTGGGACGCGTTATCTTGAGTAAAGTGATCCTACATGTGATCTTTACCAAATGCTGGATTACTTCAATTACGTCTTCAACTGTTTTTATCGTAAAATTGGCTTCAATGTTGCATTACAGAGTTGGTTTGTAAAGGAGAAAACGAGGTCGTACATAGCTGCGGTGCCTGTGATCCTACATGCAATGAACCTGCACCTACATGCTCTTTAGCTTGTGGTGAACCCGAATGTGGCTGTGCAAATAGCTACTTAAGAGATCGCAATGGCGTTTGCGTGCTTCCCCCGTCCTGTGCACCTGACAACGCATGTGCTAACATTGTTTGTCCTTCAAAACACACTTGCGTTAATGGCACATGCGTTGACAGCATCGGTAAGTGCTAATGCATTTGTTTTTCAGTGCATCTTTTCTCTTTTCAGCCCCCACAAACTGTCCTGTGGTTAACCTTGCTCTAGCACCTGAAGGCTGCACGTACGTTGAAGAAGTCAATGAATTAGGATGCAGTGTTCCAAAATTGATGTGCAAAGGTGAATAAAGAAGTCAAATGAAATCATTAATAAGTCAAATTTTAGATCTGAAATGCGTTGCAAATGAAGAAGTGAAGATCTGCGGAGCATGTGATCCAACCTGTGAAAAACCGATTTGCGCAAGTAGTCTACTATGCAAGCAGCCTGAATGCGGTTGCATCGATGGCTTTGTGAGAAACAAGAAAGGACTGTGCATAAATGCAACAATGTGCTTACATCATGCAATCATCATCGATCATCGTAGGTGACTCAACCTTTCTTACTACTTAACTACAACCTGCTTAGTTGGCCTTTTGGGTAAAGTTATTTTATACTATTTTCGATATAGTAATACCGGGTTTCTTCGAATCAACAGTGATTATTTGTTTTATTGCTAATTTTAAAAGTACAAACACGTGACATTTAAAATCATTAATCCTAAACAAACAATCGCACAAATTTCAGATGCACATGGACTACAAAAAGTTGGACGTCCAAAATGTGAATTAAATGAAGAACTGAAGGTTTGTGGAAGTGCTTGTGCTCCTACTTGCACCGTACCTGAACCAATATGTGAGTCTCACTGTATCTCCGACGTTTGTCAGTGTAAACAAGGCTATGTCGCGTACACGAATGGTTCTTGTATTGCTCTTGCTGACTGCCCAGAAATTCAAAAAAGTGGTAAGATGTATAAAGGATAAGTCCCACTAATTTGTTTCGTAGATACTGAATGTGCCTTACATGAAACGTTCACCAATTGTGGTTCTGCATGCGAACCAACTTGTGAAAATCCTGAACCTACCGTTTGCACGTTACAATGTGTTGTCGACGTATGCCAATGTGTGAAAGGCTTTGTTCGAAACAACAAAGGAAAATGTGTCAAGAAAGAGGACTGCATGGCACCAACAGCTGTTGTGGAAGCAAATCGTGAGACAGTAATCTTCAGTGTCAGTAATCTTTTCCCTTTTAGAAGTTTGTGGTTCGAACGAACATTTTAACGCTTGTGGAACGGAATGTGAACCCACTTGTAGCGAACCTTTCCCGGCCTTCTGCACCGACCATTGTATTGTGGATGTTTGCCAATGTGCACCTGGATTCGTAAGAGATACTGACAACACATGTGTTCGGTTTTCGGAGTGTCAAGAAGTCGACGGTTCGTCTTGTGGCAGATTCGAGAAATTCCAATCATGTGGAACTGTTTGTGAACCGAGTTGCGATAACCCGGAACCGAAGGACTGTACTCAACAATGTATTCTGGATGTTTGTCAGTGTCGTGCTGGCTATGTTCGCAATGATAAAGGCAAATGTGTGAAGAAGTCACATTGTCCAAAAAAGGATGCCCCGAAAGAAGGTCGGTCCATAGTTCTTTTTTACATTAGCAAATAGAATTTGATGTTTTAGAGCGAATTTGCGGAACTCACGAGAAATTTCAAACGTGCGGATCGGCTTGTGAGCCTACTTGCGAAAATCAGAAACCTGCCTTCTGCACAGAGCAATGCATTGTAGACGTATGCCAATGCGAAGCAGGCTTTGTCCGGCATGTAAGTGGGTTGTGCATAAGCCCATCTCAGTGTTAACGAACACTGACCGTAATCACAAAGAGATGGCTTTATCCGCTGCAATTCAAGCATATGTCTTCTTTTTTTGTTATGAAAAATCTATCTTTCTTTCTGTTAATAAAATTTAAATAATTCATCTGTTTTGCATTTTGCCAGATCCTGTGTAGGCAATAGGATAACACAGTTCGTCCTCCTCCTCTGACGATCGACCGCAGTTCGGTGCACGAACGGGAGAGTCGA
Organism: Steinernema monticolum; assembly: GCA_000505645.1. Lineage (NCBI taxonomy): Eukaryota > Metazoa > Nematoda > Chromadorea > Rhabditida > Steinernematidae > Steinernema > Steinernema monticolum. Next base: position 12,685 of record KI639864.1, read on the forward strand.
GCCGAATGAAAAGCTGCTAGACGTCCTCTGCGCGTATCGATCCATGTCGTCCACAAGCTCGCGGAACGTCCATTCTCAATTTTTGAATATTCAATATCAAAATTTTGTATTAAGATTTCAATCTTGGTCATCTACGATCACTTAGTTTAGTCACCCACAGAAACGTTCGCAAGAGAGCCTTTGTTGAAACATCGCCTTGCGCTTCTAAACACCATCAAAACGGAAAAACGCTATTTTTTTCTCTAAGACTATGTTTTACGTAAAGTTTATCGCTTTTTATGTTTTTTTTTCGTGTTCTTCGCGACTTCTGAGCTCTCCTCAATCATTTAAAGGGCACAGTGTCCTCGCCCTATAAGACAGGACTGTGTGTAATGTTCGCTATCGGCCGACTATGAATAAGGCTGTTCCATGTACATCGCTTATTCACTGATGTAAAATGTTTTTCCCTTGATTATGCGACAACGAACCGATGAGGAGATGGCACAAACGCACTTGTCGTCAGCCGCCACTTCGTTAAAATTTTTCGTCGTTTATGGATCAGCTGTTTTGAGCCTTTATGCTGTTTTCGCGGACATTTGCTATGTTATCGTTTGAGATCATATTTTAAGTGATGTATTATTGCGAAGATTCGTTTTAGAAAAACACAATTAATGTCTCCTTTCACTGCTGACGTCGTTGTGGTTATCCAGCAACATGAGACTATCTTACTAGACGGCGCCAACATTGACTGTTACCCTAACCGTATTAAGACCATATGCACTTTATTTGGCGACGTTCGCCAGTGAGGCGCCCATGAAAGTCGTCGTCGTTTAAGCGCAAAGGGGCGATATAACTGTGGCCGTAGGCGAGCGACAAAGAGGGTTAATGTGATGTCTTCTTCTGGCACTGTCTAATTCGTGGCTGACGCCCACAGTTCTCATTACCTGCGCACGAATCGATGACTCCGCGGACAGCTAGCCAAACTTGCGCCAAATTCATTGACGTTACTTATGTTCTTGCGCCCGCTTTCCTCATCATCACCATGAAATTCGTGATGAAGAAGACACGCTAGGGTGATTTAATTGTGACTTTGTTTACTTTGAAGCTTCTCTTTGACTCTATCTCATCTTATGTTGGTGCGATTGTCTCCAGTCCTTATCTTATCTACCCTCATTTTTGCCACTTCAACACGATCTCCATTCGTTTTTGTTCAAAGAAGCGGTCAATTTCAAACTGATATGTATTGTACCTAAAATACTTTGTTCTTATTCTTATTTGCACCCAATCGTACCTACCATAATAAGATAGGGATCTTTTTAGATAAAAGGCAGTTCTAATTGCTGTTTATCTTATAATTGTTTGTTTTTATGTCTACAGTATTCATCAGTCGATGGCACTTTTGTGCACTTTTTGATACTGTCTTATGTCAACGAAGTGCACCACTGTCGCTAACCTCTACTTAACATTTTGTGCCACTCTTAGCTGCTAACTGTTTGCCATTCCGATCAGTAAATAGCCGTGAAGTTGGGGTCTTCTTGCGCCTGCACTTCGAAACTATTCGTTCTCTGTTTAACTTTGCTTCCTTTTTTCTATTTTTACTTGTTTGCAAAATCCGCTTAACTATTCGTTTTTCGATGTTAATTTAGGAAACATTCAAAGTTTAAATAATAAATCTGAGAGCATTTCATTTTCACACGCACTGTGACCATTAATCTCTCCTAGTTTCCAGGGTACCAATCCCGATGATCGGATTTGTTTATTCTCCGTTGACTTATTAGACGAGTATATCTCAACATCAATCTTTTTCATGTACAACAAATCATAGTGCTTTCCAAATAGAATGAAATGTGGCGATTGGCATGTGTCTGGCAGATGATCAATCATGTTATTTACTTATAATCACTTCTAATACCGATTGTGCTAATTCTCTGTTATTGAACAGTGAAGTATTTTTGTATTGAAGACATTTGACTAAAAGGTGTACTTTTGAAGATTTTAAATTCCAATTCATTTAATTCGCGCTTATCATTGATGTAATCTAAATGCGGTATTAATAGCGCTTATGTGATTACTTATCGAATTCCTTCATAAGTACTTATTGAAGCGTTTTCAACTGTTAACTGCAATGTATATCAAATCCACGGCGGATACTGTACATGTGGCTTCATTTAGTTCCAACGAATGTGGAAGGATGGATTACATTATTCAGAGCTATCACTGCCATTGGCGTCTTAAGCGCACGTCTTCTGCGCCAGACAAGTAATCCTATTGTATGTCTGCAGGAAGGAGTGTGTGTAATCGTTGATGCGAAAACGATAAAAAGGACTTCCAGCCATTCCCATACTACTAGACAATATCATTTGACAAGCATTTGCCTTGACGCCACTTCCACAGCGGCACTTATAATTGGACATTTGTCGTTTCGTCGAAGCGTCCGTGGACGTCAATCGTACATGCATTGCGCTCTTTCCACAGGCTCCGCTGTTCTCTCCCTGCCCCTCCAAGCCCGACGCTTCTTCTCCATCTCTTCAAAGCCGATGCCTCGCAATCCCTTCCGTGTACCCTCTATCCATTTCCTGCCGATGTACCAATGCCTTCTCGTATCAGAACGAGGGGACATCCTGGGTTAAACCTACTGTGGGAGAGCTAAGAGAAGCTATACCGCTTATGTAAACATTCATCATTGTTTGGCATCGCCGATTACTTTTGACCTTTTAATGCTTATTCTTAACAGATTTTTATGTCCGCGTAAAATGAGAATTTCTCGTTTTGGTTTCTATAAATAATGAAAGGCCTTCTTATCAGTCCACCACGCTCTCCATAAATTATCTTTCTTTTTCCAATGCTCTTTCTACAAACGAATTAAAGCATCGTTCCTGTGACACTCACGAATAACAAATACTCTCCTACACACTGTTCTTAAGTGCACTTTTGAAGCTTTTGACGTTTTTCTCTCCAAGTATGTATTGCTTTTGTCTTTATTGCATTGCTCTAACGTTCTGACATACTAATTCAAGCTTTTAGTCGCTGTTTTGTTTTTATGCGCAGCATAAGTTTTTTTCCGGATGATTGTTAACTCTCTGTGACTCACTATGTCAACTGAATCATCCCGAATGAACCCTCCCCTTACAAACCATCCTTGTAACAACTCAGATCTAGCATGACAAATTCTCTGGATGAGTTGTTCTCATCCTTTCTTTTCCTTCCATTTCCTTTCCTTTCTCACCATTCACAAGTCCATAGAGCGGTATTCCGCTGTTTATCCTTGCCACAAGTGCCGGCTGCTGCTTCGTCTCTCTTTTCGCCTTGCGTGTTTGCGACCATTTGTGACAAGAAGCGTGAATGGGTGCGGTGTCGGTGCTCGTGAACGCAAAACAACCGTGCCAGCTATCGTGATTTCATTGTTTCAGGCGTCCATTGGGCGACCTTCTCAACGTCCGCTTTTGTTGATTGGTGCTCTCCTACGTACGAAACCCGATCGTCTTGGAATTCTATTGACTCGTAGCCCCAGGATACATCAAAGTAAGCTTTAAAGCCAATGTAAAACATCTAATGTTGATGCTCAGAGCGGACTTTATCATGAACGAAGAAAAAGCAAAAGCCATGGCGGAAACGCCGAGCGTTGGGAACGGATCCATTCCCCTTGTGAAAATCGACGAGGAGACCGGTAGTACGGACAAAATGGTTAACGGCGGCTATCATGTCAACGAAAATTTCTCCAACCAGAGTAAGCTGCACCATTTTTTTTCCTTAGTTCGATAGTTCATTGACGAAAGAGCAAAACGAGATCACTTTGATGAATAGTGTAACACTGTACGTACGATTGCGTAATCATTTCCGAAATGTATTTAGAAGAGCACGACGGTGATGACAACGAATCTTACACACCAAGCATGGACGAACGCAACGACGAACTTCCGGAGCTTTACGACAACTTCAATAGCTCCTTGACTTTAAATGAAATGCCAGGTAAATTACTTTCTAACATGTATTTTTATTGAGAGTGAATGTTTTAGGTGATGGAAACGTGGACTGTATTAACGATCATTTGCCCGTACCTCCTGATGGCGGATATGGATGGGTAATCGTGTTTGCGGCATTCGTCGCTAACTTTTTCGTTGATGGAGTGGCAAACAGTTTCGGAGCATTTATCAAGTCCTATGAAGCCGAGTTCCAGTCGTCGACTGCAGTTACATCGCTTATTGGGTCTTTACTCATCGGTGTTTACCTCTTAATTGGTTGGCCTAGATTCTGACTTCTGTAATATGTGAATCCTTTTTTCCAGGACCGGTTGCTGGTGGTTTGGTTAACAATTTTGGCGCTCGTCCTGTTGTAATTGGTGGTTCAATCTTGACTGCCGTTGCCTTCGTTCTAGCCGTCTATGCCTCCAACATTTTTGTATTCATGATTCTCTACGGAGTTATCGGTGGAATTGGGTTCGGATTCGTTTACCTCCCGGCTATCGTCGTTGTCGGTTATTACTTCGAAAGCAAACGCGCTTTAGCAACTGGACTTGCTGTAGCTGGCTCTGGGTTTGGTACTTTTGTGATGCCAATCGTTTGCACTTACTGCATAGAACGTAGAGTTACTTACATCTAAACAGTGAAACAGCGATTTATTTAGATTTCGGTTGGAAATACACATTGTGGATCCTCGCAGGTCTCATTCTGCTGTGCGCTCTCTGTGGGGTTCTCTACAAGCCACTCGAGTTTTCTGAATACGATTTGGAAGAACAAAAGAAAGAGGAACATGAACCCTTAAAGGAAGTTATGGACAGACTTCATCAGTACGACGAACAATACGCCAATGGAGTAAGTTCCAATGGCAGTGACATCGTATGTCTGATTAATATTTAGCGACCACTTTCTCAACTTTCGGTCGAAGATGGTCCCCTGAAACATCCGACGTCTTTAGCAGTTACAAGAACTAATTCCGTGAGCACTAACGCCGAAAAAGAGGATCTCCACCACGGTATGGACTCGCAAACGTTTGCACGACTAAGATCTGCTCTGAGCGAGTGTGAGAACGAAGCCAGTCCACAAACTCCAATTCGACCACCCCTCTCGCCTATTACCGAAAATCGAGTAATCAGTAAAAGCCGTGCCGGATCTACCTACAACCACGGAGATCGTCATATTTCTCAACAACGTAACCGCAAACTGACTCTTACTAGGTAAACCATTTTTCTATGTTTTTTATATAATTAACTTTGCATTTTCAGCATGGGCAGCGAGATGACGAGTAATCAAGACCTGAAGATGAGCAGACATAATTTGAGCAGTCAACTCAGCAGAATTTCCGCTCGCAGTTATGCTCAATCGTTGAGTAAACTCTCTCAAAACCCTCAGTCACTGAAAGCGGGTGACTCAATGCTCAGCGTCGCTCTCAGCGTTAGATAAAATTTAAGTATTTTATAAAACATACCTTTGTTTAGAGCGTCGATCCAAAAGAATTCACGAGACCATTCAATCGTCGGGATATATTCTATCAAGGTTCTATTAGAAATCTAAAAGAATTCGAGGAGGAAGGCAGTAACTTCCGCAGCTATCGAGAGTCTCAACTCTCGATTCCTGCTGCTGTGGTAGCTCAGTCCATGTCCCATATTGGTCAGGCAGGAGACGGTACTGATTTTGGTAGTCGCATGAGCAGAATCACAGGAGGTTTGATTGCGGAAGAACTGGAGGACGGTGGCTTTGTAGACGACAGGTAACGATGTGAAACAAACGTGGAAACTGATGAGTAAATTATTTAAGTATGTGCAAGTGCATTCCCTTCGTTATTCGCAACGCCTTTTCGGAAATGATTGATTTGCAACTCCTGAAAGAACCCATCATGCTTCTTCTTACTATTTCAAATATTTTGGGAATGTTAGGCTTCTACGTTCCTTTCATGTTTGTCATCGACATGGCTAAAGCTAAGGGAGTTTCTGCTTCGGATGCTCCACTTCTTCTTTCAATCATTGGAATCACGAACACTTTTGGTAATTCATTTACGAAAATAACTCTTAATTTGTTTGATTAGGTCGTGTTATCTTTGGTTGGGTTGCCGACAAAGGATGGGTGTCAGCCCTCACAATCACAAATGTTTCTCTCCTTAGCTGTGGTTTCCTTACATGTATTTGTCCGTTTCTTCCTGGATTTGCTGGTCTTGCAACCTATGCGGTAATGTTTGGATTCATCATATGTAAGTTGAGGAACAAAAATGTTAGGAATAACTAAACCTGTTCAGCTGCATACATTTGTCTCACTTCCATTGTACTCAGTGATCTTCTTGGTTTGGAACGTCTCACCAACTCATTTGGTCTTCTCGTTGTCGGTCGTGGTATCGCATCGCTTTTGGGAACTCCGATTGCTGGCATCGTCTTTGATATCACAGCTTCCTACGACGCTTCCTTTATTTTTGCAGGCATTCTCATTATTGCGTCTGGAATCGTTAGTTGCGCAATTCCTTATGTGCATCGCCGTCAGCGCAACCTTATGAAGAACGAAGGTAAACCAAGAAAATAAATTAAGATATTTCCATTTGGTTTGCAGGTGAAGACGATAATACGGACGGTCAAAGCGGAAAACTGTCTGTTCTCACTGAGCACTCAGAGGAAAACCTTACAGAGTACCAAAGAACTATTCAAAGTCTGAAGCAGCAACATCAATTGCTTCAAGAGTACCAGGAAGAACGAAAACGGCAACTTAAAGATCGCGTCATAATGGTTAACGAAGAAGACGAAACCTCCTCCGCGCACCCCCACTCCCCTGAAGCATCTCCGGCACACCCTCCCACAGCTCCTCTCATTCCAACCTCAAGCTAAATAGTTCACAACAAATAGTTCTTTCGACATTTCCCTTTATTATACATCAAAACGTGCAATTAACCGCAAACATTCTGCATTGATTATGTTCCCTTCTCATACTTGTAACATGCTTTCTGACTACGGGATGCTTCACAACTTTGCCTTAACTTTAATCTATTCTCTCACGACTGGTGGATTTTTTGTTCCTTTACTCCCTTATTAACATACAACCTTATCAAATCCGTAGAATGCGTGTAGTTACATTGTTTTCCAAAAGCCTTTATTCCATTCATCTTCTCTCGCCACATGGTTGTGATCTTAATGACTCCTCATTTTGGGTAATCGTTACAGTCACCGCTTGCTCGTTTCGATCGGGTGAAACGAGCTTCGTTCGACCGATCTCATGGAACGGGTTCTCTTCCAAGAGATGGTCCGTGCACTCCGAGTTCTATGGTCGACTCGCTTTTTCTGCCCTTTTCCTCCCACCCTCTCTCATCACCCGTACCTTTTTTCTCTCTATAAGATAAATCTGATTTGCTACAATGTTTTGTTAACAAAAACATAAAGTATTTATCACATGATTTTGCGTTCTTTAGAGAAATAAACACAATGACAGGATATTTGGAAACGATTAGCTAGAAATCTTAATAAATAATAACCGTTTGCGACACATAAAAGGATGACAAGAGCAAGTATCTATGAAACGCATCACAGTGAAGTACCACATTGGAGAAGGATTTGGACAGATTTGATTGAGTGAGTAAGCTCAGAGAGTATAATATTTGTGACTAAGCTTTGCGACTATAAAAATATATAAATAATTTTGAAGTTC
>KI639872.1:0-10722 GCA_000505645.1 Steinernema monticolum
ACGTACAGTTAACAAAGAATCGAATTGTTAATAACGGAAAGGTCGTTTGTGCTTGCTGATGCAATGAAAGAAACCCAGCCGCATCGCATCGCCATTCAACAAGCTCTCCAGTCTCCACATTTAAAACAGTAGTGACTACGGTCGTCATGCTAGGCGTTTTGAGACCTAGATTCTGTGATGAGGAGGTTGACTGTTACATTTGAAGTCTGGAAGGAATCTGATTGTGAGGTTCCGACAGTTTCTTCACTTGCGATGATCAATTCTGACAATTAGCACTGTTCTTCAACAATTAGAAAGCGTATATCACCTCCCATATAACGATAAATAGTGGTTTATTCCACTTTCTGTATGAGTTATTCTACTTCACTTCTGAGTTTCTGTAAATTTTGTAATTGTTAGCAGTCTAATAATGATTATTTAATTATGAGATTATAGCTTTCGATAATAGTTTTGAATTAATTTGCAAAATCTTGAAAAAGTCGGCTCTCAGACATATTTTTGTATGTGTTATGCAAACACAAAAGTAAAAATTAAATGTAGGCGACTTTCTATAGGACGGCGCATATGTAAACGCATCATCCCTCAAACAGCACCGTTGATTTTCCGGGATTTCTAGGATATCGTCAGTTTGGAGAAGCACTGAGAACAGCTGGATCCCGCGCGAGGGGGGGCTTGATCCCCGCACCTCTCGCTCGCTAAGCGGCAGTGTTTACCACTGCACCACGAGCACATCTTGATGATCGTCTTTATATATCGCTATTGAACACAGTAATTTGAGAACTATTAGATGTTTTAATATTTTCAGGTTGACATGTCGTTGTTTTACTTCCCAGTCGATCGTCTTGCTCACAGACCTTATGCAATCGAAGAAGTGATTACTGCTAAGAATGTAAAGGATGTAGTGGAAGCGAATGTTCGCGATTTGAACGAAGGCATTACTTCTGATATGATCAATGAAGCGTTCGAAAGGGACACAAACACGATCAGAAGCTTCCTAAGTGTCGGAGTCGCTGCACCAACGCTGCTGGCTGTTATTCACCGTAAGTTTTTTATTTTATGTTTAGTTTTTATCGTTCTAATATGGCAGAAAAAAATAAACAAATTCTCAAGTTGACTACGGATGTATCTTCTTTCGCGGAGCCGAACAATTTTGACCGGATGCATAATATTCGGTTCCCAATTGACAAATACGACTTTTGCAAATCCAATGTGTGCCTGTTCGTACTGAACTTGAAGAACTCAACGTACAATACTCCGAGAGAACGACTTTTTGCGTTTCATCCTACAATGCGCACACTCCGCCCTTACAGTGACACGTATTACGAAGGATTCATTAGTTCTAAAGTGATTGAGGCGATCATTACTTATCACGCGGAAAATGACCAACGAGACATAACTCGTCCGAACCACATTTCTTCCTTGAATGCTGTATTGGGTAGTGTCGCTTTCAAATGCGACGTCGAGTTTCCATCTGGTATTGTGAACGAACTCGCAGTTGCTGTGAGTTTTATTTGTGAGAATGCTGTTTCTAATCAATCATTTATTCCACTTCAGCGGTTTTTCTTTACTTATCTTTGCTGGTTGGATTGGCTACCTGAGGCGTCGCTAACCCAGCTTCGCCAAGAAATTCAAGCTGTCTTCAAGAAAATTCTGGACAAGTTCGATGACCAAATACAATTCGGAGTGATGCGTCTTCTGGGAAACGCAATTAGAAGCGATTTCGATTTCGTACACGAAACACCATTGCTGTCCTGGCTGGTCGACTTGTACCGTGCTCGCTGTCATAATACTTTCCTTTGGCGGCATTTCCCATTGTTCTGGGAGGAAAATTGCAGCCTGACTTATGAAGATATTGTGGCGGCAGACCAATATGTTTCATCGTGTGCATCTCTGGCTCGCATCCGAGTCTCTTTGCGTTCGTCCGTGCCTATTCCAGAAAAAGGTGATAACAGAGAAAAGCAGATTTTATTACACCAGCTGGTAAAGTGGGGAAAACAAGTGAATGACTATATTCTTTTACTTGAAAAAAAGTGGAGAGCAGCGAAGAAAGAATATGATGCTGAAACAATGGATAAAACGACATGGGAACGGAAAGAGAAACATTACAATGGCAATCTGCTTAAATTACGCGTCCTGGGAGATTACGGACAGGCCACCACTGATCTTGTGAGGGATAATTGGACGTAAAGGAATATGTTTTTGTTATATCTATATCTACGGGTTAATTGTACATTATAAGCTTTGTAATTGATTATCGCTGTAAATGGCGAAGAGATGCGAATATAAATTTCTTGTTCTGCTGGTTTCAGCACAGAATAGACGCGTAATTGCACTGCAAAAGTGTTTATCTGGTAAGAAGCGAATTGCCATCATCATATTTTCACTTTTCGTCGTTATCGCTGCCACTAGAAGTTTTCTTTTGGAAATGGACCAAAATTCGGTTTCGACCCGATAGCCTTGTGATTGTACGGTATTCGGTTCTGTGCTTTGTCTGTGCTCTCCTCAAGTTCTGAACTCTCTCATTTCTTTCGCGATCTGTCAGCCCTGAAAAGAGAAATACAACTCTTTACCGAACGAATTTTGTTGCAGAAATCGCTTTGAATATTTGAAACATTTTATGCAAAGTGCAACTTTCATATCGTTGTTTTGATTACTGTCCGAGAATGTTAATTAGGGAGATATTCATAACGTCCATACCTCTTTTTTGTTTTGTTTGCGTTGTATTATGCTCTACATGCCAATAATTTTCCCCAGCATCTTTTCAGGTAATAATTGATGATGCAGAGAGCGCTTTTACAGGGACTTTCACTGGTAAGATTTTTTAAATTGATTGAGTGCAGTTACTTATTGACTTCCGATTTAGCGTTCTGTTGTGGTTGGAGCGGGTGCCTGCACTGCCGTTGGTACTGGAGCCCTCCTCTACGCTCTTGAGAACTCGGTTGAAGCTAGCGATGCTGTCTTACATCCCCAACATTTGCCCTGGTCCCACTCTGGAATTTTCTCTACATTCGACTATGCCTCGTGAGTTGATATTAATTTCAATCAATTTGTTTTACCGTTATTCTATAGGGTGCGAAGAGGATATGAAGTTTACAAGCAGGTTTGTGCTGCCTGTCACTCGATGAAGTTCATTCACTACCGTCATTTCGTTGATGTTTTCATGACGGAAGAGGAAGCCAAGGCCGAAGCTGCTGAAGCCTTGTACAATGATACTGACGACAAGGGTCAGCCTATCCAGCGACCTGGTACTGTCAACGACCGTCTTCCCGACCCTTACCCGAACAAGAAGGCTGCTGCTGCTGCCAACAACGGAGCCGCGCCTCCCGATCTTTCTTTGATGTCTATGGCTCGTCACGGAGGAGACGATTACATCTATGCTCTTCTTACTGGATACATTGATGCTCCTGAAGGTGTCAAGGTTGATGAGGGCAAGGCTTACAACCCATATTTCCCTGGCGGTGTGATCTCTATGCCCCAACAACTCTTCGATGAAGGAATCGATTATGCTGATGGAACTTCTGCTACTCAAAGTCAACAAGCAAAGGACGTTGCTACATTCATGCACTGGTGCGCTGAGCCGTTCCATGATACCCGCAAGAAGTGGGGTCTTAAGGTTTTTTTACGCTTACGCACTATTAACAGAATTTGATGTTCAGATCACTGCTCTTCTTCCATTCGTTATTGCCGTTTTGATTTATGGTAAGCGACACATCTGGACCTTCACGAAAAGCCAGAAGTTCGCCTGGCGCGCAGTCAACGGGCGTCAACCCCCAACGAAATCTTCTTAGATTTATAGTTCAGAAGACATCTTTAAGAGTCGCGTCATGTAATGTGTTAGAGATAAAAACTGAAATTAAATTAATTGGACTCTTTTACATTGGTGATTGTCTTGAGTTTTTTTTTTTTGATTTGTGACAAAGCATTCAGAAGAAAATCTCACAAAAAAAGAAGTCGGTATAATCTATCTCATCGAATCTAAGAGCACTTATTAGTTCATAACAACAATACCCGGACATTTGAAAACATTGACAATCATATTAGCTAGAAGAATTCCCTGCGTCGGGTTTTCTTCAATTCGAGCATGTTTGTTATTGCTGTTCGGAAAACATCGTGATGCCTCAAGTAGGATTCAACATGTCCAACTTTTGGAAGGCTTATGAAGGAGGCGTTGGGCCATAGACTCTGCAAGCAGGGCACTTCCCGGGAATGACCTCTTTTCAGAACATATGCATCTTCATCAGCGAAGACAGAAGTGATAAGCGACGTATCACACGGCGTGGGATAATTAGCGAGACTCGTGAACTCATCCATAAGTATCCACATGAGCTAATGGCAACAGTAGAGTACATCTCCGAACGTAAGAACTAACCTGCTGGGTTTCTCCTGATTTATAAATTCGGTTATCTTCGGCAGCTTGATCAAGCCATGAGCAGTTAGGAATTTCTCGAATAGCTTTTCGAAATTCGGGGGTCATTAATTCTCGCTGCAAAACTGACCAGTTTACTGCACCGGATAACGCGCCTTCGGTAAAGACGGGAGCAGCAGAGGTCCAAGACAAACAGGGAATAAGTGCTACAGGTTCTGGACAATTTGAGGCTGCGAGACAAGCCATATGTCCGCCCATAGAAACGCCTGACAATCCGAGTGGCCCATACCCTTGTGAACGGGCCCACGAGAGTATAAAGTTGCATTCCGCCATTAAGCTCGCTCCCATAACAAAAAGATCACACACGTTAAATAAACTCGACCGAAACTGATCTAAAAAAGTCTGTGTCAAATAAATACCGCGGCGGCATTTTAGTCACCATCAGGTTTCCGCGTTCCATAAAAGGGGTTTTCCAGTAGTATAGAGCTGATGCCATGTTTCAGCAACCCATCAGCGAAGCCCCATTCTCGACGTTTATAGGAGTGGTCACCGGTCCCTGCAAGATGAATAACAAGGCCTTCACGGCGATGTGCCGGGAATATTCCGCGCCAGGAAGCTACCGCAACTTTCGGAGACACAATTTCACCAACTGCTTCCGATTTTAGAGGGCTTACGAAGGAGCCTTCGAGATATACAACTCCGTCTTTCTTTATTTCCTAAACGAGTTCGGATTACGTTTGATCGTTCGAAATCGAAGAAAAGCACAAACACTTGTTATGTGCATCTTGGGTGGGCGCCGTTCAATTATTTCCATAATCTCTCCCTTCGCCATCACATTTTCGCGAAATTCCTTTATTCTAAACGAACGATAAACATGAACTTCAATTTCAGTCTTACAGTCTAAGCGCCCTAGGTGTTCCCCAGGATTTCGTAAATACTTTCGTCTGGACAAGGATTCTCCTGAAGAATAAATCGATTTGACTGTACCGCGGCGCCGGATTCGCTGTCAGAGATTGTAAAACATTGCGAGTAACGAACTTCAGAGATGACAACATCGTTTGGTCGACTGGTGCTCGCCTCCGGATCAGCGAATCGGCTCGCGCTCCTCCGCCAAATCGGAAGCGCCTCTGAAAACACAACCTTTAATGAATTATCGCTTTTTAGGGAATAGATCCGATCGTTCGCCCGTCGGATTTCGAAGAAAATTTGCCCAAAACGCTCGCAGTGGAAGAATTCGTCGAGCAAACCGCCAAGTACAAGGCGCTCGACGTGGTCGACAAATTGAGAGAGGTGAGCAAAGAGCATTCGAGAACCAAAGTACACCAATTAACCAATCATAACCCGTGTTCCAGGATGGCGACGATCTTGCGATAGTCATAGCCTGCGACACAGTTATTAATTTTGATGGCGAAATTATAGGAAAACCGCGGGACGCTCCGCATGCATTCGAGATTTTGTCCAGGTACGTTTGATTCTGAGTAGACAGGAGCAGACGTGATATGTTTCAGACTGAATAATCGCGTTCACAGTGTGTACACTGGAGTGGCGCTCGCCGACAGCAAAGGAAAACTCGAACTGTTTCACGAGAAAACAGATATTGTCCTTGACTTTGGACCGAGTCCCGACGAGTTAATTCGCGAATATATCGCGACTGGGGAACCTTTGTAAGTCACCATTTGTTGTCTTTTGTCACGTGGGTGGTCCTCTGTTCCACGAGTTCTAGCAAACTTGTAGCCTCTACCAAACTTATATGAAATTCGTCGGATCACATATTTTTGATGCCAGAATTAAATCCGTTAAATCCATTTTATTTATATTTATTGAACACGATTATTTTCAATGTGAAAACTCAGATATTTGTTTGGGGAATTAAACTATAACTCGTAACCCTCTACTTATGATTAAAAATTTAATTTTCAGCGGGAGAGCTGGTGCGTACGGTATTCAGCTTCAGGCAGCCCGATTTGTCAAGGAGGTCCGGGGCTGTTACAACAATGTAATTGGAATCCCCTTGCACTCCTTGTTCATGCACCTCCGTAACTTTTAATTGTTACATTCAGTTTGTTTTGTTAATAAATCTTTATTCTTTTGTACAATATATCTGAATCTTTAACGAGCATTTAAATGCACGACAATGACTAAAACACTAAAAAATAGAATCACAGTATACCGGGCTTTGATAATGCAAAACAAGTGCACTGCTGGGCAGAAAAGAAACGAAAACAAATATTTTGTCGATGAGTAGGCTAAGTATGCGAGTTTAGATTTCGGTTTCACGAGTGTGACGCAACGTGGCTGCTTTTGGGACACGATACTGAGTAAACGAAGGCGATGCGGTTTCCTCTGGGTTACTGTTGAGGTCAAGGGTCGAAGGACGTACAGCCGTTGAGCTCGACTCTTCGATTCCTTCCATCACCGTTTCGAATTTTGCTGCAGAGGCAGAAATTTTCTTGCCTCCTGATCCGGTAGTTTCCGAGGGAGTTCCGGGAACCGCAAAGTCCTTGGATTTGCGCTTGAGACCACGTCGCTTGACGAGAAGAGGCGCCGTTGCGACGTCCATCAGATGAAACCCGTCTCGATTAGCCGTAATGAATGCCTGATACGTTTCATTGAAGGATTCGCCTAGAATTTAACAATTATTTGAACAACAACGTTTGTGTTTTGCGGTATCACCTGCTGTTTTCGGTAAAATGGTCGGAGTGGGAAGCTCGGTGGAGCGCGCGGTGCTGTGGAGCCATTTGTTTCGTGCAAGGTCCTGAAGCGAAAGACGTTTTTTTGGATCTACGGTAAGCAATCCCGTGATGAGTCCCTTCGCTTCGTCGCTCACAGAATCCCAGACCGGATCGTCGAAGGCGAATTGCGCTAGTCGGATTCGAGTCATGATGTCGTTGGCTGATTCATGTTTTGTTTTGGCATGGAAAGGAACGTTCCCACTCAGCATTGTAAACTGTAATGGAATGGGGTGTTTTAATTTCATTGGAAGGAAGCTGTTTTCACTCACCAAAATGACTCCGAGACTCCACAGATCGCATTGTTCGTTGTATTGCGGAAGTTCATCGGCGATTTCCAAAACTTCAGGTGCCGCGTAGGCGAGGGTGAAACACGGCGTCGTCAACTGCTCAGCAGCAGAAGGTCGCAATCTCGCGAATCCAAAGTCGACCAATCGGAGTCGAGCTGCCGGATCGTCGCTCTCAAAAAGAATATTTTCGGGCTTGAGATCTCTGTGGACGACACCCTTCGCATGACAGTAGGAAACAGCAGAAACGAGTTGCTCCATGATGTTAGCCGCTTGCGCTTCGGTAAACTTTTCGAGTTTGCGTATCCTCTGAAGAAGTTCGGAGCCTTGCAAGAGTTCGAGCACGATATAATAGTGAAGTGAATCGTTGAGAAGGTCGACGAATCGCACGATATTCACGTGTCCGCTGACCAGTTCGAGTATTCTAGCTTCGCGAAGAGCGTAAGTGCTGCATCGTTGTGAGACAATCTTTACGGCAAACTTCGCTCCGTCTGCCAATCGTTCGCACTTACGGACAACAGAGAAGGATCCCCTACCGAGATAACCCTCAGGCGTCATGTCTAAACGGTATTTCGAAAAGAACGGAGACGAGGAGAGAAGGGAGGACATGTCTTCTTCAAGACATTCCGAACCGATGATGTTGCTGTTGGAGAAAATGACCGAAGGAGAGATGAAGGAATAACCCCTGAACAGTGCGTACGGGTGTTTCGGCGCTTCTGCGGGCGAGTAAATGGGGTCCTGGTTCGTGAATTCCGGAGCAAAGTTGCCAACATCGGTCTGAACAATGAATTTTTAATTGCTACTAGGGAACTGGGAGTAGCCGACTTCGCTTGCAGTAATCGGCTTCACCGCTGGTTCGATTCTTCGTCTTGCAACGCGATCCCAGTCGATTCCCTTGAAGAATTTGTGCTTTTTCACCTCGTTGACTCCTTTGTAGCCGAGTCGTTTCTTCGCATCCTTTTCCATCAATGCGGAAACGAACGATTTTGTCGTTTCGTCCATCGATCGGGGGAATGGAACCCTTTTTGTTAAAATACGTCTTAAAACGTTGGTCAAAAATTACTGTAGAACGCGAGAGTACTTTGCAATGTCTTTGCTGCTGTTTTCGCCTCCGTCGACGGTGAATGGAGAACATCCCGTTAACAATTCGAAGGCGATCACCCCGAATGACCACCAATCGACGGCTTCCGTGTACCCGTCAGCAGTCCGGTGAATCACTTCGGGAGCCATGTACTCGATTGTTCCTAAAGGTTTTCAATAACTCTGTTAAATTCATTTGTAATTGATTTGTTTAAAAAGTGTAGTAGCGCTTACCACAATACGAATTTGCACGATTTTCCTGAAATGATTCATTCGATTAAGATTTTGTGCGGAGGCAATGACTCACTTCTTCTTCGGCGGTCAACTTCGAAAGGCCGAAATCCGTCAGTTTCAGATGTCCTTCAGAGTCAAGCAGGATGTTCTCGAGTTTCAAATCACGATAGATCACGTTGTTCTGAATTCGCTTTTGGTCGTATCAACTTTGATTTGTGATCGTATACCTTGTGAACGCTGTCAAGTGCAACAACTAATTCTGCAAGAATCTTTCTTGCAGAATCAACGTCGAAATGCCCTCTTTGACAAAGATGAGTGAAGAGCTCTCCCCCTCGGACATATTCTATAATGGTTTATGGACGATAGGAAGTCATTACGTACACCAACCCATCACAATGTGAAGTTTGGTTTCGGATTGAAAGGCGTACACAAGATTGATAAGGAACGGAAGTCCTTTGAGATGTTCGAGGACGTTTCTCTCGGCAAGAGTGTGTTCGAGAGTCTTCGGTTTTGTCATAACTCGCGATTTTCGAAGAACTTTCATCGCATAGATCTTGCCGTTGTCGTGACCGCCGACTTTTCGCACAAGGAACACTTTCCCATAAGCTACGCGGAGCAAGTAAAGGAACGTAACAAAGGCAGAACCTCACCTCCCTTTCCGAGTACGCGAATCAAAGCGAAATTCTGCATGGAGACCTTATTGTCGTCCGGAAAGTGGAGAGCGCCATCGTTTTTGAATGCGACGTCGATGGCGGAGACGTCTGTCGAAGAAGTCGGGGCTTCATTCGTTGGCATAATTCCCTTAAGAAGCTACAGGTCGTTTGAAAACGTAGAATATCGAAATCGCATCGGTGCAGCGAAGATTAGTAATAAAGTTAAGCGCACGCGCAAGAGAGAGCAAACATCGAGGTGTGGCTGGAACGAGACATCGTGGAGGGAAGAAGAGGACGCGGCGAGGAAAGACGCGACTCGGCTGAAAAGCCAACTGATTCACGCATCAAATGAAAAGCGGTTTCATTGCTGAGAGGAGCTGCTTGATAAGGAAGAAGCGTCGCGACTCGATCCTTTCCAGGTGCTTTGCTCCGCCACTGCTCTAGTATCTGCTCAGTTGATCTTTGCGCCCTACGCGCACAGCATGACTCATACTCTCTCCAAACACTTGTACGTATTCGTGTTAGCTCTATGAGACGGACAAAAGAAGCAAACTGTAAGACGAACAAGCTGAGTAATCAACGAGAAAAAAGTTGGGACCAAACAGTGGCCGCCTTAAAAGGCGCAGTAAACCCCGAGTAATCGATTCTTCTTAAAAACAATTTGGTCAGGACGTCTCCAAGTCGATTCGCTTTCTTTTTTTCACTCCATCATTTTCGATCGAACGTCAGCAGCTGTGAATTGAACTTACTGATATTATTAGACTTCCTTATCCGGTCTGTGGGCGTCTTCTGTACATAGAACTCCTTATTTCCTTATCGTTGCAACAAGAATCAAATTAAACGCGCGCTCCATAAGAGGAAAACCTAATTAAAGCAGTTTCTGCAAAGTCATTTCCTCCCGAACCCGATAAGGTTCATAAGCGTAATTCGTTGGCTCAGGACTACACATGTCCTCACACAAATTTTTTCATTTAAAAAACTCTCCTGATGTCCTTCAGGTCCATGTGTGCAATTTTGAAAACAGCTGACGTCTCAGTTAGCGGAGATCGCGAGACCTGACAACGTCATTAAGGCGCTCGTATTAATCACGCGGAGAATCGAGTGCAAGACGGTGAAATGAAACAAACAACATTTCCTCTCGTAAAAACATAACATTTTTTGTAAAAATAAAATTGATTTGTTTTAATTAAATAAGAATTCGCAATATTTTTTGTTTTAACATTACGATTGACTTATCTACCGTATCCGATTAAAATGTTAAATGATCTTTAAATCTGAGTATTGATTATCACCACTCTAATGTGCACCGTAAATTATATGTACAAGAAATCAACAATTTTTATACATAGTTGTCAATGTTCAGGGATTCAACT
>AZHV01001682.1:0-10755 GCA_000505645.1 Steinernema monticolum
TTCACATATAAATATATATCTTTTTTTTATAACACCAGAAGATGTCATGTTGTACTGAATACATATCCTGCTGTAATCAGAACATTCCCACGTCCACATGACGACTCCAAGCGAATTAACCGTCTTTTTCGTACAATTAGAGTGAGCCGTCGAAATCGGAAGAGTCCAAGGTCTATTTACCCACGTCCCACTCTCCAAAGTTTCGAGCGTTTCTTATTCCTGGCAGAGCCTCATTAATCATCATTTGATTGGAATCATCGCTTCAGACTATCATTCGTTCGTCTTCAAGTTCACTGGTAGAATGCGGATGAGCCAATGACGCCCAGTAATCGCCACTTTTTTGTCTTTTCTAATCATCAATGAGCTAATTCCCAGCATTCGCGTCCTTCTGCGCGTTTCTCCTACCGCCGCGCCTTTCGCGTCAATTAAAAGATTATTTCGCTGATTGAAGCGACATCTCCACGCGGTTCACTCTATTGTTGGGTGTCAACATTTCTCTTCTTTTAGACAATAGTACAGGTATGCCCCGAAAACACTTTCATTGACGCACCAGAGCATTTTTGTTGTTAAAAAAAATCTTTACCGGAATATGATCTATGCTGTACACACTAATGCTGACTTAACAATAGTTGATCTTATTCATTGCCAGTCAAAATATCTGAACTGAACTTCTGCACTCCCTTATGGGTATAATTGTTTTGAACATTTTGAATTTACGTAATCATATTAGTTAGTTCCTAAACTGCGATCAAAAGCGATTAATCTATATATGTATGTTGTTTCGAGGCTTCCTGAACTATCCTCTCTATATTAAAGGAGAGCGAGTATGTTTGTCTGTTTGGATTTTCCGTCCGCAGTCTGGTTTCACACGAAAATCATTTTGCGAAATGCAGACTGGTCGTTCTCAAACGAAACGCGCAAAAGAGACAGACAGAGACCGGTGCCGAACCTGCGACCCACGGCATTCCAGATGAAAGCACAGCAAATGAGCCAACGGCACATGACAAACCATTCCTTATAGTAATATTAAATTGCAGAAACACCTTGGGCCGTTTGCATGAAAACATTTTCGTTTCCGTTCGATATATTAGTTTTTTTGTATGGCGGCGTATGTAGTTCCCCCCACCCCCTCTGGCGATTTCGGCACCGATCAATCGGCGAAACATTTGTTTATCGCAGATCAGTTAGCGTAATCCCTGAGGCGATCCGTTTCTCCACAACATCAATATCTCGGAATCTCGTTGCGCTTGTGATCGACTGTATTTTGTGCGATTTATTATGATTCAAATGAGAGTTGGGCGATCGCCCCTAAGAGAGTACAAATGTTTTCTGCGGAAAGCAAGGCTAAGCTGAAATGCGTTGGAGACGATCGACTTGTCCCCTCCGCACATCTTTCAATTTGCATATTCGGTAGACTCGCTCTGCGCTCGATATCGATTTCGCAAACTTTCTTTCCCTTCTGTCGTTATAATTTACCCGCCAGCAGTTTTTTCGATTTCCATGATGAGTGCTGTGTGGCCGATGGATGAATCCATTTTAATCTCGGCTTGCGCAATCTATAGCATTGCCCGAACTATGTTTCTTCTGAATTGCTAATGAGAGCGCATGTGGAATACAAAAGCGTTGCTATGGTAGTGCGTTAGCCACCTGTTTTTACACATTCTTCGACTCTGAGTATCGAGTGGCCCGTTCGGCTTCTAATCCTTCCACCGATGTGTCGCATTTTTCAGCTTTTTCAGCGTTTGTCTGCCCCGCAAATAATCAATTCCGTCCTTAGCACAAACCCAAACGTGCAATTATTCGCAGGGAATGGAACGGGTATTTTTGAGAGTTAAAAGTGTTGTCTCTTAAGGGCCCAAGGGAGAAAACAAGAGGTTTAAAGAGTTTTTTTACAAACCCTCTATAATCGTAGGCAACAGAATTTCGATTTTCAGCTGCGTATTCCAGACAGCAAAAAGAAAACAAATTTCACAAAAATTGCATGAATTCTTCTAAGTCAGAAAAACGATAATACATTGGGAATGAGATTGCGTTATAAATGATTTTCCAGGTGCTGCAATCACGTTTTTTTTTTGTAATTTTGCGAAACTCAGGACGTCTGTTTTCAGTGTGAAAGTGCAACATATTGTAACAACGGAGGTGGCCGTTTACAATCCACTTGACAAAGTATTGTTGTGATGTTGAGTCCCTTTAACACATTTGCTTGACGTCTCCTTCCTGTGCCGGCATCGACATTGTTCCTCAACGTTTCCCCTTCCATTTTAAAAGTTCGGTTCCGATTGCGACTCCAACAAAGGCACTATTTGTTGAACTTGCGAAAAGCGTTTTCCGTTCATAAATTGTTCGCAAAGATAATTTGGAAATTCTCGGAGACGAATTCTTTCCTTTTCGCATCGATCCGAACCCGGCGAAGCCCTTAGGCGAGGAACGATGGCCCGGTCTCTCATTGGAGCTTCAAATCCCCTTACTCTCGGAATTCGTCGGCTTATCCAAACAATCCAATTACGAATTCCCCGTTGCACTTACTTTTCTTCTCCTGCGTGTTTTTCAAGCGCGCGTTTCTCCTGGCAACCGCACCCATTTCTCCGCCCTGTCGGCCCATTCGCAAGACCGAGCCGCTGCTTGAGGACTTCTCTGTTGTTGTCGCTTGAATTCAGCAGATTTCTTTCAGAAACTTGATATGGCGTCACAGCGAGGTCGTGCTAGGGTCGCTGAGAAGCCTCGAGGAGGATTTGTGTTCGGTTCGTCCACCCCGCGAGAACTATCCTACGTCCGGGGCCCCCCACCAGTCACTCGGTCTGCCGACGCTTCGAGCAACGGAAGTCCCTCCGCAGGAAGCTCCGACAAACAACACAGTTTGTCTTATTACATGCGACAAGCCCGATCCATTACTCCCGGTTCAGGTAAGCTGTTCAGATTTACTTAAAACTAAAAATAAAAGCTTTTGGACGGGAAAACATAAATCTTATTTCACACAAATTAAGATCTGTTGTTCTGTTGTTACGCTTGTTTTATCCGGAAACTTTGACGTTCGTTGGCCTTTAAAATGGAACAGAGCATACTGCGCCTCCAACATTTTGCGACAATCCTATTCGCAATAAATTTGACGGAAATCTATTAAAAGCGAACTTGAGTACAACATTCGTAGCATCCATCGCCTTTGCCAATTGAGTTAATTACAGAACGTTACTGGATTGTAAATAAACATTAATTATTATCACCGTGGCGCTTAATTAAAAAAGCTCACGTTCAAACGACGCTTATAGCCAACCCACTTGAATCCTTCGGGAGCACAACTCTCGTGCAAACAGAGACGAGTTGGTCGTTGAATCGTCGTTTAATTCTTTTCAACGATTCAAAAGTCGATATTGTTTACGACGAATTCGTAGCGAAGGGCTCCATTTCGATGTTGTGGCTATCTATTGGTCGAGTGAAGCTCCGACGAGGGCGCCTAATTACGGATGAAGAGAATGTTTTTGGTGGAAAAGATCGCATGGCAGAAACGAAGAATAGCCATTGGAATTTGATTAGTCCATTGGGGAAAGATGTCGATTAGTTGAGGGGACATAGTCGACTTCATATATCATCCATCCATATTTGTTCCTTGCGCCTAAGGGATCTCTTTTCAGGCGACCGAAATAAAAGCTGGGCATTCGGATCGTCGACTCCGCGACAATTTTCGCATTTGAATTCAATTAAACCGGAACTTCGTGTCTACGACGTCAAAATCCAAACAAAATCCGCCCGTTCGCACACGGCGCCTTCGATCAATGACCGTCCACCTAAGGCCCCTTCAGGTATAAAGTATTTATTTCTTAACGCTTAAAGAAAACTACAGCAGCATCAAAGCCTCGCCCTCTTGCACCCGTGCAAAAGAAAACACCTAAGAATGACGATGCTGACTCGATCTCATCGGAGCCTGATTTCCGCGATCATCCAATCACTTTCAAACCCCCAGCAGGAAAGAAACCGAACGGTACTGTAAAGATTTCACCTTCAAAAGGTCCAGCTCCCTCTAAAGTAATGTCCTCCACCACAGTGAGAAAGATTTCGGGAACAACAAAAGCGCCTACGGTGACGACAAAGACGACTATAGTTAAAACAACAACCGCGACAATGGCTTCAGGACCGTCAACCAAGAAGGACCCTGGTCCACCTTTCTCAACTCCAGTCGCTAAGAAAATTTCAATGACAGAGAAAAAAGCGATTGCCGACGAGAAACGAAAAGAAAGCCACATCGAACACATTGCGGCGGCGCTTCCCATGGCGACCGAGCAGGAGCATGTAGTTCCAAAGGCCGTTCACAAGAACCAGGAGTTTGAAGCAGCGGTGTCGTCGGTGCCTTCAGCCACAATGCACAACGACACAAGTGAAGTGATGCAAGAAGATTCGAATATTGAAGAGTTGATGGAACAGAAGTCCGTCATTCAGAGCGAATCTGGAAACGTAAGGAATCCGCCTAAATAAAAATTATAACAAAGTGTTTAGTTGGGTGGAGTCGCATCAAACGTCACTGATAAAATAAACGAAGTTCTCAGTCTTGCTAATCAAAGTATCGAAGATGACATTGAAAAAAAGTTTGAAACAAAAATTGTCCAAGAAAAAGGTAAAGCCAATAGTATTTATCAAGTCCTATAAAAATCATCGCAGAGGCCGCTCCTTTGTCAGCGAAGAGCGACAATATCTTTGCTAGCATCGGTGGTTTAATTTCTTCCGCATCTGAGAAGGTTCGTGACGTCATGCATGACGCAGAGAAATGTGGAATAGATGTGATGGAAATTGCAGAAGAAAAGGTAAATCACAAACATACAAACATCGGTAAAGACGCCGAAGAAAAGTGTGTTGAACTAAATCACGATTTCGAGAAAAACGAAGTTGAAGTTGAAGGTACGGTGAACTTCAAAGTTGAGTTAAAACTTATTTTTCAGAAAAGTCGAAATCCTTGATTGCCTCTGCCCACGCTTTTCTCGGCGACGATGTTATTGACAAAGCGATAGGATTTGTGCAAAACCTGAAGCACGAGCCTACCGTACCTGGAGGAAACATCGATGATCAATTCGAAGAAGTCTTCAAACAGAAAATTCTGGAGCCTCAGGGACAGTCATTTTCCTCTCAAGACAAAAAAGCGTTTGATGATTCGCTCAAAGGAGTCGAGGAGAGCGCCGATGATTCTAAAAATCGTCTGTCAGAAACGAAGGACTCTGTGGTTAAAGAAGCACAAAAAGCTGATGACGACGTATCGACTGCGCATAATACCGAAGCGGACAAAACTGTAAAAGCGTTTGACGATGCTGCTTTTGCAAAAAATACGGTAGTTGGTGCAACGAACGAATTCGCCATTTTAATCGATTCCGCCAGTTATAAAGCGGAAGAATGCTTTGACTCAGCATTATCAGAAGTTCAACAATCTACAGACTTCATGACAGAAGAAAAGAAAGATCTATCCGAAGGAGCTGAAAAAGCGCTCCATTGTGCGTCCTATCCAGTTAACGAAGAAGCGGATACGTTAGTAAAACAAGCACATAAGGCGACAGACGATATTGCTCATGGCTTCAACTGTGTCGTTGAAAAAGAATATAAAGCGATCGCTGACACCAAGGAGTGCCCCAGAGATGTTTTGAAAGACATTGGTCTTGGTGATAAGACAACAGCCGATACCGTCACTGTTGCAGTCAAGAGCCTTGTCGATGAGTCTTCAAAGATTGAAGAAGTTGACGATGCTGCCCAGTCTACAAAAGAAACTTCAATCACAAGCGCGTCAGACGTTTCCGGCTTCGTAAAAGAAAGTTTCGATGTTGCAAAGCATTTGGTGACAACCTCGGATTTTAATATAACTAATGCAGCAAAGGACATCGTTGTTAAAGAACTCACTAAGAATGGTTCCGAAGATTTTGCTGATTTTGGTAAATCAGTGAAAGATTCCGTTAAAGATACTATATCGACTGAAATTGAACACACTAAGAAGGCTGTGGATTCCACGATAGTCGAAAGAACCAATGAAGTTACCGACAATACAACGAACCTCATGAAACCTGCTGAAAAAAGCATAAAAGACGAATTTGATACAACTACAGATTTGGCGAAAGCAGCAGAGGAGGCTCTGACAGCTGAAACTATGGGCACCGATGTATCCGAAGAACTCGGAAAAGTTGGCGAAATGTCCAAAGAAGCTGGGGCTTTAGGAATGGAAGAGAACAAAGACGAAGAAGATACCACAATAGGGAAAGTTTACCAAGCCGCCGACTATGGAGTAGATGGAGGAAAGCATCTCGCCCAATTGATCAGCAAGGAACCCGAAAATAAATTTAACCCTGCTTCGGACAAAGTCCAAAAAGCTGCTGATCTTGATTACAAAGATACTGTAGATGGTGTAGGCCGAGAAGAGGATGCTCTACAAAGCGAAGTAAAAACCACCATTGAATCAGCCGTCTCTGCAGCCGAGGGTGCTGTGGACACCGTAGCTCACAGAGCAAAAGATGCAGCAAGTTCAGCTACGACCAGCGCAGAGAAAACAGAGGTTATTGTAAACGAAAGAGTATACTTAGCTACTGCTACTGTAGCAGATGGAGCTCAGAAGGCTAGAGATAATCTATTTCAAGTATACAATGATACCATAGAGAGCGCGGGAAAAAACCTTGATGCCGTTGAAGAGGGTCTCAAAGGTGCCGCTCATTCAGTCCTTGATAGCGCTGAAAAAGCAGCGGATGCGGTTGCCGAGGGTACGCTCAAAATATCAGATGTTGTAGGATCAGCGAAGGATTCCGTCGTCGATTTGGTTACTTCTAAAGCGGACGACATACCGTCAGAGGCCCATAATAGTTTTGGTGATGTAAAGGGTAAAGTGTCGGATTCGACCAAAGGAGCCGAGAAAACTGTTTCTAGCATCGGATCAAAGATTAGCAGCTTCTTCGGAGGGAAGGACTGAGGAGTATGGTTTTGAATTATAACCATTTTAAATGTTTCGAACAAATGTAATTATTGTCAAATTGTGTTTCAATGTGTTATTTATTAATTACTTTGCTAGATAAGTAGAATTTGCTGTCTTGGTTGAAACGAAGTAAATTTTTTGTTATAATTGTCCGGGTCACTTTAAACCAAACAACACTTTTCATAAAACTCGCTACGAATTCAACAAAACTTCGAATGAAAGGGTATCCGGACTGGACCGCCACTTCACATCGCCACTTCCTAAACCGCCACTGCTAAAATCGCCACCGGGCAAAGGCAAGCTTGTTTTTCGCTTTTAGGCTGCAGCTTAGGCCTACCCGCTGGCTTAGGCTTAGGACTTCTACCTAGTGTTCTAAGGGAGCGCAGCGAGCCTACCAGGCTTAGACGCTAGGCGGTTTTCGGAGTGGCTTTTTTAAAGTGGCGTTCCGGTCCGGGAATCAATGAAAGTCGTCTATCTGTCTGATGTACAGTCTAGACAAATAGAGGCAAAATGTCATCTCAGTGGAAGACAATTAGCAGAGAATGAGTCAACGTTAACGTCTTATTCGGTTCACAACGATGACAAACGAAGCGGTTGGTAATGGAGTCGGCGCTGTGAGTTTCTGGAATCGCATTTTTGATCAAATTCTACGTTTCTTTTCAGATGCCAGCGTTGCCCAGTCCACTGGCCCAACTTCAGGCCGAATATACACGTCGTCTGGCGGAGGAATCGCCACAATTCCGCCCACTCGGCGCTTCCTGTGGAAATGAACGCGATTCTGGAAACAACGAACGAGGCGTTGAAGCGAAGAAAAGCGAATATCTTTTTGAAGGAACGATCGGAAAGTTAGCATGCGACGACGTTCTCACGGGACTCGAAGCGAGCGAGGCGGAAGTGGTCGGACGGTGAGTGGGGAGACGGAATGAGATGACGCGATAAAGCAACTTTCAGACTTCCTTCGCTGACCGACTCGAGCGTCTTTGGTTTCTCCGATGTGAAAACATCAGCTTCGGCTTCACAAGTGTCTATTTACCTCCCGTCGCAATGTCCGTCGGACTATTCCAGCGAAGATCCA
Source organism: Steinernema monticolum (assembly GCA_000505645.1). Taxonomy (NCBI): domain Eukaryota; kingdom Metazoa; phylum Nematoda; class Chromadorea; order Rhabditida; family Steinernematidae; genus Steinernema; species Steinernema monticolum. Next base: position 8,004 of record AZHV01001682.1, read on the forward strand.
ATGAATATTTTTGCGTGGAATCAGCATAGTAGGTTATAATGACGTCGCGTCATTATAATGTAATTTTTTTACTTCAGACTCAAAGAATTCGTCATATCTTAAGAAACATTCCATCCATAATGACGAAAGCGTATATTGTAACGGAGAGATGAACGATGTGCGTCTATGCGAGAGAAAGTAGTTGCTTTCGCTGACTGTGGAAATAGAATAAATTAGAAATGCGATTGAAAGTTCTTTTTTAGTTTCAAAATAAATGCATTTGCAAAATTCAGTTCCCGTTTTTCTTTTGCTTTATTGGCAGCTCGATGTATAATACTGTGTAATACTGATTGTGAGTGAAACAGTTTCTCTTCCAACAATCGTTACAATACCCGTTCATCCATGTGAATGTGCCCCGCAAATCGTTTTGATTTTTTCTTGACTACCGTTCGCTCTCCTTGGACTTCTGAAGATGATCTATATCGGAAATAATGACCATCTGAGTGAAGTATGCTGATCGGCATCACATTCAACCTCGCGCATTTGTTAAGGAATTCGGTCCTTGAGAGGAAGTTCTGCGTGCGAATTTTGCTCGACGAATAGGAATCTCTTCTAGACGACTTAAAGAGAGCATTGAGAACGTCTTTGAATCGCCCATCCAGGAGAAGGTTTGTTACAGGGTCGAGAATTATCCTCAGCATCCATCCGGTCATCGCTATCGTAGTCCAAATAGCCATATGATATCCTAATTGGTATATTTTCACTGCAGTTGCACAGTCTGATCGCTGAAATATTCACAATGGGAAATTCACTACAATCCTCTCGAACGGTATGTTTGTCTGTGTGCATGCGCGCGCATTTTCTCTCCGCAGTCTGATTTCACACGAAAAATCATTTTGCGAAATGGAGACTGGTAGATCTCAAACGAAACGCGCAGCAACCGGCGCCGAACCTGCGATACACCGCATTCCAAACAAAAGTACAACCAATGAACCGAAGAGAAAATGCCAATTGAGTGCTTAGAGACAAGATATTACATATCGACTGTCGTTTGTTTCAAAGCAATTTAATCTAATCTAAATTTAATCTAACTTAATTAACTTTTTGTTTGTTTTTTAAAGAAAAAAATTCAGCAGAAGAAAACGAAGCGATTTGCCCCGTAACTCCCATTAATCTTGGAATGAAGCACTTACAGAACGCTGGAGCTCATCGATGTGGTTTTTTAGGAAAAGTGGAAGAGCTACGAAGCTCGCCATTACAATACACGTCGAGGTAAAGAGAACGATGTTGAGTGCAAGTCGACCGATCGATACAAGATGCAGTCCGGCTTTACCTACAAATGAAAATGAAATTAAACATATTTGCTTCTTCCATAACGGCTAAGTTAGCTGCACAGCAAAAATATCGAACCATCTTTAAAAAACCGAGCGATTCTGTCGCGTAATTCCCATTAATATAAATTTATCGTTATAAATGAAAACTAACCTGACTTATTACTTTTCTTCCAAAGATAGGATATAATCGCGGCATAAGAAGAAGCGACGAGAAGAAAAGAAATAATAACTATGAGAAGGTTGGAGATAGCTAGGACGTAATCTTCATCGGAAACACTCCATTGAATGAGATCGGCGGCTGAGTTAAATACATTGAAAGCGTTGTTACTAGACAGAGACACCACCAAGGCCGAGTATACTCCACCTATGACCCAGATCACAATCATTATAAACACTGAAAAGGATACGGTAGAGGCAAATCACCAAATTTGTAACTTTGTCTTTTATTATTGAACAATATGTCTTTCTATGTTTTGCCTTTGTGTGATGTATTTTTAACAGGAAAATGTCACTAATAAAGAATAGTGGTTTACGCACAATTTGTCATTATGGCTAAGGTGCAGTAATAACTACTGTCTTACCTGTTCTCTTGTTAGTGATGCTAATTTTGTAGTACATCGGATAGCGAACTGCCACAAAGGTGAGAAGGGAGAGGACTCCGTAAACCCCTGCTACGGCCCAAAAATTCACTGTTAGAAGAAGGGTAAACATTGTTCGGCCATGCGGGATGAGATACTCGAGTTGAATTTCCGAAATCGTACTGTTAACCGCTGAATTGTTAAAGCGAGGAGGGGAAGGAAACTTGATTGTGTCGAATTTGTGAAGAGCCACAAACACAGTTGTCAAGAAACCCACAAAAAGATCGGTTATGGTACGGTTAAGCAGAAGAGAGTATCCTTTAAACGGGAGAAGTTTGTTTCGGAGTCCCCTTGCAACGAGAACTATAAAGATAGTGTTGACAATGAGCCCGATAGAAGAAAGCGCGAGAGTCATCGTAGGAATCGTGTTATCGGCTAGCTAAAATAGTGTTTAATTCGAGAGATGACAGAAAACTCACATCATCTCGCGCCTCTTCGTACCATTTGATGGTACTGTCGTCTTCGGAAGAACAGATTCGACTCCAGTTGGTGTCGACAGTTGGCGAAACCTCATAGACTTGACGCGCTTCTTCACTCAGCATCACATCGACCGATTCCGTTTCCAAATTTCATTTCTTCGCGGCACAAGTGTCGCGAGCTGAGGATTAACCTATGGCGTAGGAAACTATTAAATGAGGATTTAGGGTCCTGAGAGGAAAATATGTGTTGGTTGATAGAAAATAGAAATCGTGTCTGAGAGATGCGCTAAGATCGTGGAAAACGTCAAAAACGCGAAACACTGTCTCAACAGGTTTTCTGTAAAAAAAATTAGACCCAGATTACAAAAAAATATATATATAT
>KI639886.1:6011-20615 GCA_000505645.1 Steinernema monticolum
ACATTTTCTGCTAGCTTATGTCAGCTATTCCCGGCTCTTTAATCGTGCCGGGAGCCCTTATCCACCCCAACAACAATCAACTAATTATCCAATGTTGTTTTTGACGCAAAAGAGGTCTTTTAATACCAATTTTTGCTTCTAAATTGCTTCCTAATAACTGACTGACCGTCTTTGGGTCCTAAGACAAAAACGTTTGATGTTCGCCATCTTCACCTTATCGCGTCGAGACCAGAGACTCTCAATTTCAAGTGATTTGGTTATCCAATGCTGTTTTAATCTGTTTTTTTGCCATCTGTTCATATGTTAACCTACCTTTTGACAAGTTCCTCTTCCACTGCCACAACCAGTCACCTAATTTACTTCCTAAAAACTCAAAATATTTGCTCTCACGTCACTTAATTTGTCTAATGGCGAAGAACATTAGACAAACCGAATCGCTCGGTGTGTGCAAAGTCCCCTTTTCCTGTTTTCTACCAACAAAAACTGATGTTTAGCTAATGTTTACCTTGTCTTCCTGCTTATGACACTCGTTGATGTCATCTCTAAAAGTCACTTCTTAGTCAGCGTCCATCGGTCTGATCTTTGCTTTAAGCAACACTTGAGGTTACATATCACTTTGAAGCACTCTGTAAGCTACATATGTGTGTGTTGAAGCCTTAAAGCCTTAAAGGGTACCCCTTTTAAACAAGAAAGAACCAAATTTTTGTGAGACAATAGACCCCCCTTTGCCCTTTCACTTGTTTATGCTTCCGGATTTCGTCGCGTGCATCTTTATTGCTCTCATCTGCCTGCCTGCCTGCTTACGTCATCACTTCACATCGCTCGAGAGTTGATGCCTCTCGCGCCGCGATTAATAACCGTGAAATTGGCGGTTTGTCTGAAGGGTCTGAAGAAGAAAAGCGATCGCAAGTTTTGAGGTAGTCTTTGAAGTGTTCTTTACTTTCAGAAGGTCGATGGCTTCGAAGACTTTAAAAAACACTTTGTTTTGCTGTAATCAGGGTAGTCGTGTCGTGACCCAGACGGTTACTTATGGATGATATGATCAGGCCATTGTAGCCATTATAAATCAGTTCTCAGTTGTTAGGTGATTTTTGAGTTGTAGGCCAGAATCCATCTCGAAATCAGCGTAGTCGTGTTGTGACCCAGAAGGCACCGGCCAGGACGGTTACATATGGTTAATATTGTCAGCTGTCATTTCAGGTTTCCAAGCTCTCTGCCATTCTCTTATTGACCAGAATCCACTCCGAATACACAGATTTCTTATTTTCCATCTTCAGTCTTCTTGTCCTTCACCTTTTCCTCACACTTTAGACCATTTTTTTCTGCAAAAAAACCTTTACCTTCCCGCGCTCCTCCCCCCTCTCACGACATAGTAGCAAAAGTTCAAAAGCATGTACTTGTGCCCTGTTCCACCTGTAGAACAGCAACTCCATCATTAACGCGCTCGTAGAGTCCAATTCGAAGAAGAAGCGCTTAGCCCCCAGATAGGTGGTTAGCAAATATTTGAGTCTGCCTGCCGGCGTGGGAAGTGGGATATCGTTTTGAAGAGGAGCATCAGGAGGTTCACGAAGGTCGACCGTTGTCTTCTTGCTAGCGTAAAACTTGAAAAAACGGCGTTGTTTTTGATTGTTTCCGAGGCGCGAAGACACGAATCCATTAATTCGGAGATGAATTATGACGCAAAGAAGATAGAAGGAAGCGAATCAGCGCGTAGTGGTCGCTGCGACGAAGCGCTTTTCTCGTGCGAGAGAGTGACTTGTTAATGTGTTTGTTGTTCGTGTTAGTGAAGTCTGATTATTAAAGACGAAACATAGGGGCCGGTTTGTGACCTCATTTTGATGATCTGGAGTTACCATCTTTACAAGGTTTGTGTCTCAACACGACAACCACGAGCTTAACTAATTATTATACCCTTAAAGTCGCACGTTCGTCTGTCTACCTTTGTAATTGACTATGAGTCACTTTCCATTTTCTATTTTGATACCTTTAATTACAGTATGCCTCTCATCTTCCTTCTCCATCCATCCATCGATCTATCCTAACCACACAACTTCCTTTTTAAATGTCTAAATTTAAATGTCGAATGACTCCTCATTAGATTACGGACGTCATCGTCCCGCTAGACGAAGACCAATGAGGCGTCACGCATTACTCTGAGCAGGAACTTTTGTTCTCATGGGATCATGACATTCTCTTTCAAGTGGGCTTCTAAGAATTATGCGAAAAAAATGGTCTTTTCCAAGGAAATTGACATAAGGAAACAGGAATTCAAAGAATTGAGTCTTTTGGGTGGACGAACGTGCGACTTTTAGGGTTAAGGCGTGAACATTGTTTTTGAGATGAAAAGGTCTCTCTCAACTTTTGTTCAAATCTCACAATATCACCTGCAGAGCGTGAAAGGTGGTCTCAGCACGATTGGTCCCAGCGCGATTGGTCCCAACACGGTTAGGTTACTGTATGTGGTCTTAACACGATTGGTCCATTTATAACCATAGCTATTATTACTCACATTAGGTCCTAATACGAAAAGCTCGATTTTTGCCTTCTTCACCTTATCGTGTTGAGACCAACGTAGTCATATACGAACATGCGACTTTTAAGGCTTTGTAATTGGTTGTCGTGTTGAGACACAAAGAAGACACATTTTTTGCTTATAAACCCCTTCCTTATTACTCACAGTAGGTCCCAAGACGGAAGATTTGATTTTTGATGGATGTTCCTTATCGCGTCGAGACCAAGACGAACGTGCGACTTTTAGGGTTTTATAATCACTCAAGCCCGTGGTTGTCCTGTTGAGACACAAAGAGGACACAAAAGCGGTCATTTAAAACCATTTTTTGCTTTTTAATCGCTTCCTTATGACTCTTATTGGGTCCTGAGACGAAAGCTTTTGATTTTCGCGTCGAGACCAAAACATAAACATAGTGCTTCGCTGATCAAAGTCTAACACTCAGAACTTTGTAATTGAGATGAGCATCTCCTCTGTTTGAGCATTGAGTCAAGGGGGATCTCTTATGTTTGCTCTTCTCGCCGCGACTCAATTGTAGTATTCATCGAACGTTCAGTCGCGTGAGATTTGAGAACTTTTTCATTACATATCCGCGCAAAGTGCATTCTTAAAAATTGCTTTTTTCTTCTTTTGTCGGGTACAACCTTTTGGATTGTGGAGTTCATTGGCACAAAATGTCGTGGTGGGACCGGAAGGAGCACTTTGCCCAGTTTTTCGATTTGTTGTATCTATTAGTTCCCCTTATCGCGTCGAGACCAACGTAGACAATAGTAGATGAACGTGTGATTTTAAGGTCGTGGTGGGATCGGAGCGAGCGCTTTTGCTTTTGTAGTATCTGTTTTCATGTTTGCTTTCGATTGGTAAAGGTAGGATAGTGGATTATTTGCTGCAAAAACACATTTTCCTTATTACTATACTCTCTTTATGACGTTAGCAACTCCATTCCTATTGAATCCGCTTGTGGAAAGCAAAATTCCGGACAAAAAAAGACTTTTTTTTGCGATAAAAAGACATCATAACAAAGCAGTTTCCAAAAGATGTCACTCGCGCGCCTCCTAATCGAAGCTTCGATCATCTCTCTTTGCTCACACGTGCTATTCCCCTCGAGACCAATCGAGAAACGTGGAAAGAGGAAGTAGTGGTGGTTGTCGCAGAGAGTGGAGATCACCACCAGTTGTGTGTTGCTTTTGCGTCTTTTGGGACTTTTTTGGTATAAAAACGGTTAGGGATGTCTTCAATACGGCAATAGGGGGTTCAGGTTTAGCTTATAGCAACAGGTGTTCCGTGTCGAGACCCTATACCCTGTAGTTCCAAAAAATAGGCTGAAGAGATCAACCCTATTGTGAGATGACAGCTTACCTAGGCGCTATAGGACAATATTAAGCTTAGGCTTAGGCTAGAGGAACCCTTAGGCTTAGACCATGGATAACGTTACGACTAGGGCTTAGCAGACTACCAGTGCCCTGAATTAGGCTGAATAGGTCAACCCTTTTGTGTTTTGACCGGTTACCTACTGCTTACCTAGGCTTTGGCTATAGACCACCTTAAGATTTTCACGGTGTAGGCAAGCTTAGGCTAACGGCACCCTTAGGCTTAGGCTTAGACTATAACAACGTAAGGCCTAGCGGTATAGCTGATGGTTTCAATACCGAATTAGGGAATTCAGATCTAGATTGTAGCAATTGGAGATTCGTGTCGAGACTCCAGTACTTGTAGTACCCTAAAATAGACTGAAAAGTTCAACCCTTTCGTATGATGACCGTTTACCTACTTCAAACCTCTGCTTGACGTGGACTTTTTTCAAATTGTCCATACAAATTCCTAAATAGCATTCCGGGTACACTTCCTACATTTCCAACATTTCCTCTTACCTGACACGTCAGAGACCTCCTCTCCTGTCTCGTAGACACACCTTTGTCTCAATTGTGAAGCCACTGTCTCATTCTCCTAATGACCCCTTTTGAACCATGTCTTAGATCAGCGCTCTCAAAATTAACGCGCTATGACGCAAACAGATCGTCAGGGTGCGTGTGCACACTTGAGCCATTAATTAGCGAGATAGATGGAGAGTAAGCAGCGGAACTTGTTGTTGTTTTGGGGGCGGTGGAAGGGCGCGACGCGGATAAACACTTCTGAATTGTTTGTGACGAGGTAACTCTTCTCTGATTTCTTTCGATTGTGCTTTTCACAGTCGCGCAAACATTCGATTTTTTGAAGAGGGCGAGAAAGGTCGGTTCACTTAGGAGGTGGTTGTTTTTGTAGCCAGGAAGTCGTGGAATCAGTCGAGGCGTCAAACGGTGACGTAGGGACTCTTAAGGATCCTTAAGCGACTTCCACTTTACTGACTGAGGATCTCCGTGCTTCAGGCTTATGCTTAACATCTTGCTTATTAACCCTTAAGGTGGGTTCTTATACATAATTATGCTATTTTGGGTCACGGACAGCCTTAGGCTTAGATTATAGACAGCCTTAGGCTTAGGCTATGGACAACCTTACGCTGAATCAGCTCCTAACGACTTCTAGTTGTGCGGGTGTGCCCTTGATGCCAAGAAGCATTTAGGAGGAAGTTGTTTTTGTAGCCATGAAGTCATGGATTCAATCGAGGCTTCAAACGGTGGCGTAAAGACTCTTAGGGTTCTTTAAGCGACTTCTACTTAACTGACTGAGAATCTCCGTGTTGGTTGACACCCTTTAGTTTAGCTTAGGTTTAGGCTTTAGGTACCCTTAGGGACAGCCTTAGGCTTAGGCTGAGACTATAGACAGCCGTAGGCTTAGGCTTAGATAACCTTAGGCTTGGGCTTAGGATATAGTATAGACGACCTTGAAGTTAGCCTTAGGCTGTGGACAACCTTAGGCTGAATCAGCTCCTAACGATTTGTAATTGTGCCGTTGCCGACTTCATGGCCAAGATGCACTTGAGCTTAAGCTACGTGTGCCCCTTAGGCTTAGGCCTTACCCTTCTGTCAACCTGCTAACCCTTAAAGTTCACTTTATACACCACAGAACGTAGTTTGTTTACACAAAAATTCCATAATTCGATCCAAGAACGACGACTTCTGATTAAATTTGAAATTGTAGTCGCTGTTCGCGTGTTCACTTATTTACTTAGCGAGACCACTCTCCAATTTAATACGTGCCAACTCGGGCCTAACATGGGAGTCTAGACCTATTTTACCGCTATGAACCGGCGATGCAATAAGCGTTCTTTATTTTAGCATTCAATGGGTCAACGAGATTCTCGGCTTCACGCCGATCATCCTCAGTTCAGTTCGTCCTTTGATTCCGGTTGCAGTGTCCACGCAGGCATTTCCAAATCGCCTAATGGAAGCATTCGTCGTTCTGGACCTTGCCGCACTGATTCCACTACGTCGGAAGATATCGAAGCTAACGACGGTAACCTTACACATGCTGGGTCAAGTGGATCACTTCATATTTTCAATCGACAGAAGAAGAGTGATCGGATTAAGGTGAGTTTTATAGAAAGTTATGCGGTTTGGGTCAGTTACAGCCTTAGGCTTAGGCTATAGGCGACCATGAGCTTAGGCTTAAGCTACTTAGGCAAATGCTATAGACAGCCCTAGAATTCGGCTCAAGAAATAACCGACCTTGAGCGTTGGGCTTAGGGTACAAACAGCCTTAGACTTAGGCTATGAACAATCTTAGGCTGAGGCTTGAGATAGTCTTAGGCTTAGGCTACAGATGACCTTAGGCTTACGCTTTCGACAGCCTTAAGCTCAGGGGTAGGCTATGAACAACCTTAGGCTCTAGATGACCTTGGGCTTAGGTTACAGACAGCTTTAGGCTGAGGCTTAGGCTAGGAACAGCCGTAGGCGCAGGCAATGGACAGCCCTTAGGCTTATGCTTACTCTTGAACAACCCGTCCTTTCATATCTAATTACCATAGTTCAGCCGTGTCAACGAGGCTACCGCTCCGCTTCCGCCAACACAAAAATAACCCAGAAAGGGACCGTAAGTCCTCCCAAACTCTCTATGAAGAAGACTCCTAATATTTCTCAATCGGCTCAGGTAACGATCACCTCCTTCCTTCCCCTTTTAAACACCATATTTTAGTCGATCATCCTCTACTGTATGGATAACGCCCGTGCGGATACAGCCGGTCGTATCGTCATGCGAATGGCGCACAAACGCGACGATTTCGCGCAATTTATTGCGAATATCAGCCAACCTCAGTGGCAGGAAATGGTCAATTCCCTCAAGGACTACCTTAACGATGTAGTAAAGCACATTCACAGCGCTGATAAGGTACCGTACCTCACTTGCTTCATCTGTAATCAGTGCTGAGCTTTAGATCCGCGAGATTTCCTATCAATTCGGTATAAATCAGGTCCCAAAGCGAGGTTGGGGCTTCAAGGCCGACTTCTTCGCTGTCATGGCCAACGCCTTAACCACGGAATGTGTATTCCTAGATGGCGCTACACATCAAGTAAGTCCAGCTACCGTATGCCACAGTGAACTAAACGATGCTTTGTAGCCAACGGAAGCCATAGAAGCGTGGGCTGAGCTTGTGGAACTGATGTTCTCGAACGTGAGAGATGGGTACTACCAACAAATCCGCTATCTCCGTAAGAATTCCCACTGCTTCACAAGCGCAAACTTCAGTCAATCCTCCGATCAGTCCATCGACAGCAGTGAACCCACCAACAATGGTTCCACCCCATCTCTCTCGCTGCCTACTCACATTCCACAGCGACAAAATTCCGATTCTGGCTACTCGTACTCATACTCCCCCAACTCGACACACCCCCACGTGTCGAATATTCAACCGGTTGCATCTCCTGGTGTTGTGATACGATTTTAAAAATCGTTCTCCTTTTTTTTTGATTTCTTAGAGTCTAAACGTTAATCTCGATTTTCATATCTTTATGCATATCTCAGTCTTCTTCTTCTTCTCAATCACAGTGTTTATGTTTGTTGTCCATACTGTTTGTGATGTGTTTTTGATGATTTTCCTGTAAAATTGAAAGATTGTACAAAGAAGTATTTTGCTTTTGTATCGATGGAAATAAAGGTTTCAAGTGGTTCAAAACTTCAAAACATCTAGAACGTTCACAGTTACAGAACATCAGTTTTATCCACTCTCTCACAATCAGTCCAAGCTTCTACGGTTGGCTGTGAAACATTGTTTTAGTACGTGGTATACGGTAGTTTGAGATGATGTGCCATCTAGATACTTGATGTGTCATCATACTTGATGCGCCATCTAGAAACACACATTCAGTTGTTAAAGGGTTGGCCATGAACAGAGATGGGAACCCGACAACCCGAAAAGTCGGGTAACCTGAACCCGAAACCCGCAAAACCCGAACCCAAACCCAAAAGCGCTGCGCCACGCCTAAACCCGGTTTTGGGTTGAACCCGACGCCATCTCTAGCCATGACAGCAATGACGTTCACCGATCAGTTGGCTGCAATTCATTGAATCGTCATTTGGTATACGGTAGTTTCAGTTACTGGATGAGTAGCGTACTCTAGTAGCACACTGTCCATGGTTAAGGCGTCCATCGGAAACTCAAAGAATCGCCCTTCAAACCAACTTTTGGAGACCTAATTTATGCTCAATTGGTGGAAAATTTTGTGAATCTAAACCTCATCAACGGTTCCGGTCGAAGGTGTGCTACGGTACTAATTTTTGATAAAACGTTAATAGTTACTGAACATCAGATGTATCAGCTCAGCCCAGGCTTCTATGGCTTTGGTAGGTTGTAAATCATCGCTAAATTCATCAGTGTACGGTAGATTAACTTACGATGTGTAGCGCCATCTAGAAACACACATTCCGTGGTTAAGGCGTTTGCCATGCCAGCAAATAAGTCGGCGTTGAAGCCCGAAAGTCGCTTTGGGATCTTAGTTATGCTGAATTGATGGGAAATCTCGTGAAGCTAACACTCGATGAAGAAAGTCACGTACGGTATCAGCACTGTGCAGCTACGATATGTAGTCCTTTTTAACCACAGTTGACCAAGTTTTGAGTCGGAGTATGATGAACCGGCGGTTTGAATGCTGGCCTGGCAAGTTTATTCGGAGTTGACATACAGAAGAAAAGGAGAATTGACAATGATTCAAAATACAGGCGAGAGAGAGCGTCGGGGAGGTGCAGACGATCGTAAACATACCTGAAGAATATACGGAAAAGTGCGCGGTGAGAAGTGGATCGTAAAAAGGGCAAGACATAAATTCGCATTAGTCGCGACACCATTTGGCTTGGCTGATGTTGAAAGAACTGCCTTCAAATCGATTAAAATCAGTTTCCAACGTTTCAAGTGGTTGAATCCATCAAAATCAGCTCCTGCGCATTATCAGTTCCGATAATCAGTTGGCTGCAAGATATAGGGTAGTGAGGGTTACTTGATCTAGGAGCACACATTCCAATTGACCGTTTATTGCCATGTCTAGCGATATAACTGCCTTCAAACCCCGTAAATTCACCATATTCCGTAGTCCTTTAAGAATTGACCATTTCTTGCCAATGGGCTTGGCTGAAGTGAATATAAGTGCCTTCAAATTCCTCAAATTCAGCTCCCAGGGTTTCAAATGGTTGTATCCATCGAAATTGGCTACTGCGCATCTATAAGATTTATTAATTAAAGAACATCAGTTCCACTAATCGGTTGGCCGCAAGGTATACTGTATTCTCAGTTATTTGATGAGTAGCGCAATCTAGGAATACACATTCCATGATTAAGGCGTCCATCGTAATTTCGAAGAATCGGCCTTAAAGCCCCAACTTCTGGCGACCTGATTTATGCAGAAGTGATAGGTAATCTCGTCAATTTTTAGAAATGACCTTTAGAAAGGAAGAATGTGAGATACGGTACCTTATCAGCACTGTGAATGCACTTGGCAAAGTCATTACGGTAGTCCTTAATAGAAGTGACCATTTCTTGCCATTTGAATCGAAATAACTGCCTTCAAATCCAGCAAATTCGCCTTCTTCTTATGAAAAATTCATACATAAATCATTTTATAAAATTTCCATTTATTAAAACACCAAATTTACAATTCAACTTTGGTTTGATTCCTCTTCTCCATCCGTTCGACTCCTTTCAACACACGGACACTTCCCTCTTCGCAAGTCGTTCCTCTCCAGAGCGTCTGAAGCTTCAGGTCCTTTCCTTGTCGACTCAAAAACCGCGGAATGTAGAATGGAACGCCGTAAACGTACGTTTTACCGCCCTAAATCAGACAGTTAGCCTTGGAATACACAAGAAACTACCTCAAATGGAATCTTCACTTCTTCGACATCACCTCGCATCGTTCCCATGTAATCGGCGAAGACGACGTGTTCGTTCTTGTAGTGTCCCACACAGAAGTAGCCGAACTTCCCGCCACACACCGAATGGTCGATCATCTGAGCGAATTTTGCAGCGTTGGGGGATTCGTAGCACAAGCAGAGCCTGAAACGAAGAGATTAAGAGGGGAAAAGAAGAAAGCTTACGGTTGGTCCCATCGGCAGGGGTTCTCAAAGCGAACTACAAGGTCCTTCGCGTCTTCTTTGTCCTCATCGTGGTAGAACGTTTCCTTCGTGGTAGTGAGGGCAACGCCAATCTTCTTGAATGCTTCCGAGGGTGAAGTTTGGAAAGAGATGAATAGAAGGAAGAGAACAACCGATACACAATTCGACATGTTGGAAAGTGATGCTTGACGTGTCAGTCATGTCTGAAACGAAGCATAAACTCAGACAATGTGAACGAGACATAACCTTGCAGACACATTCTACAGATATATTCAGACAGCATTGGTCGTTCAGGTCTCAAAGCGATACGGAAATCAAGTAGTAGTGAAGGACCAAGATGTTCACTCTGAGAAGCCTGTTGATGGCCGTTTTTTCTGGATTTTCTTGACGTCCCTTTCAATATTCACTTGAAGGAACAAATGGTCCCCCTTACATAGCTTATTCATCCACAAATCAATCGTTCATAAAGCCAGCGTAGGGAAACTGGCTACGTGGGTTGGAACGTACGAGAACCATCTGTTCCGCGGTTTCTGGATCAAGGAAATCTCAATTTTTTTTGCCAGACGGATGCCGAGAAACCGACCGCTTGCCAGCTAGACAGAATCGAGACTACCACTTAATCCCACGGACTTTTACAGAAAGGTTTTAGGTCATTGACAGCTTTATTTAGGCTTAGGCTTAGGCTATAGACGACCTTATGCTTACTCTTGAACAACCTGTCCTTTGATATCTAATTACCATATTTTACACCTTAAAAGTCTTTTGAAGTCATCAGAAATCACAATGACTTCTATCAGTCAAGTTCCCTTATCTTCTCTCCCTCTCATTCCCTTCATATTGTGTGATCAAAAGTGATGAAATAGATGAACCAAATCGATTTCCCAAAACTCAAAGAACATATTTTCCAACAAATCAAAAACACTCAAGCCTATTTACAATAACTATGCTTTTAATTAGTTCATCGCACGTCAACTGCGCTGATAAACTTGTTTCTTCTGTCAGTAGTAAGTAGATCAGCTGATGGATTGATTGTTTACGGGCAAAGTACGTACTTACGTGATCATGAGAAGGGGCGGCAAAGGACGGTCTTTAAGGTGATGCGCAGGGATCAAGATGATCAAAATGATCAAATCGATCAAGACTTTGGGTGCTCTCTCAATTTTGGTGCTTTCAAATCGCGTGTTTGTTCATTAGGCCAAGTGGCTATCAAATAATCCTCATATCTGGGCGTGCCAGGACCACTGACCATTTATTAAACAAATTCAATGAATGAGCTATTTTCTGATCTTTTGCTCGCCTGATGACCTTCTTGTTTTGCTTTGCTACTTAACCTTCTATTTTCTACACCCAGAAGTCAGTTCATATGATAGCAGACAGTAATAATGTTACAATAACCCTTTCGGTAAGAGTAGAAGGCCGCAAGAGTCATGTTTTCATGCTATAATCTGTGAAAGTGGAAGGGTATTACCCCGTTCACGTGATCACTGCTCCTTCTCCTTCCTTCTCTCTTACGCACTTTGATCCTTCCTCCGTGGAATATTCCCTCTCGCTCTCCTCCCCGACTTGTGAACGACGTTTCTCGCGTACTTTGCCACCCAGCGACATATATTCAGTTTAGTTTACATCGCGGCGCGTGCAGCTGACTCTTGTTTGTCGTTCTCTTTCCGGTTTGGAGCACAGTGGTCATCGATGCTCTTTCACCCCTGCAACCCTTCAAAGTGCTTTGGTTTCAGATAAATTAACGTTTTTTTAAGCTCTACGCTATGCCTGCTCACTTTGACTATTTACCGTGGAATCCAGACGCCGCGAACGAGTGCATCTGGTTAGCGGATGGGGTAAAGGATCAACATGGCCTTCATATGTTTAAGGGATACCCGTAAGTTGTCAGAAGCCCTATTTTAAATCTGTTTTGGTTAATTACAGTGTTCACCGCGATAGGGTCCTGAATAATGTTATAGAAGCCATTGGAAACACTCCGCTGGTCAAGTTGAACAAGATTCCACAAAGTTATGGTATTGAATGTAACGTTTGTAAGTTGTAAAGGATCGCTAAAAGTTGTGAAACATGCCTTTAGATGTGAAACCTGAATTCTTCAACTCAGGAGGCTCCGTCAAAGACCGAATCGCTGTTAGAATGGTCGAGTTGGCCGAGCAAGAAGGTCGCCTTCGTCCGGGCATGACGATCATTGAACCAACTTCTGGAAACACGGGAATCGGTCTCGCACTCGTAGCCGCCGTTAAGGGATACAAGTGCATCATTGTGATGCCTGAGAAGATGAGCAAGGAGAAGGCTGATACCCTTCACGCGCTTGGAGCGAAGATTGTACGCACTCCTAATGATGCTCCCTACGATTCTCCGGAATCTCATCTGGGAGTCGCCTTCAAACTGCACAAAGAGATTAAGGATTCTATCGTGCTTGACCAGGTCAGTTCAGGACCATTCTACCTCTACTCACTCTACTCGCTGCACTCTCTTATAGTACCTGAATTGCGGTAACCCTATGGCGCACTATGAAGGCACCGGTTCGGAGATCATGGACGCTTTGAAGAACCAAGTGGATATGGTTGTCATCGGTACAGGAACCGGAGGAACCATCTCAGGAATGGGAAAGAAGTGCAAGAGCATCAACCCGGACTGCATCGTGGTGGGAGTCGATCCGGTCGGGTCGATTATTTCAAGCCCTACTGGCGAGAAGGACCACTTTGAAGTTGAAGGAATAGGTTATGATTTTACTCCTCAAGTGTTGGATATGGAGCTGATCGATGAATGGGTACCGTACTCCCCTTGTTATTCCCTTTAAGACCCCAGTTCTAGATCCGAGCAGCTGACAAAGACACCTTCAACATGGCTCGACGTCTCATCAAAGAAGAAGGCCTTCTCTGTGGAGGTTCCTCCGGAGCTAACGTGTGGGGTGCCATGCAGGCTGCTAAGAAGCTACAAAAGGGTCAGAATTGCGTAGTCATCCTACCGGACAGTATCCGTAACTACATGAGTAAATTCCTATCGGATGAGTGGATGGTAGAGAAGAAGTACATGGAATCGGTCGTCCCAAAGGAGATAATCCTGAATCCGGACCATCCATTCAAGAACGGCATTGACTACAACCCCTCAGCATATCCAGAACACGAATGGCAGGTTGGGACGCCAAGGAAGTTGTTAACAATGGAACGGCCTAAAGTGATGGGTACAATCCTTGAGGGAATCGGATGGACTCCCATGGTGAAGCTGAATAGGATTCCGAGCTCCATGGGACTCCAATGTGATATCTGTAAGTTAAAACTGATGGTACTGCCATGAGGATGACCCAGTTTAGACGTGAAATGTGAGTTCCTGAGCGCAGGAGGCTCCGTGAAGGACCGCGTCGCTCTAAGAATGATCGAAGAAGCGGAGAATGCCGGGGTTCTGAAACCTGGAATGACGATCATCGAACCGACTTCCGGGAACACTGGAATCGGCCTGGCCATGATAGCTGCCGTCAAAGGTTACAAGTGTATTATCGTGATGCCCGCAAAGATGAGCAACGAAAAGGCAAACACGATCAAAGCTCTAGGAGCTGAAATCGTGCGAACCCCTACAGAAGCCGCTTTCGACTCACCGGATTCTCATTTTGGAGTCTCTCTACGGCTGCATCATCAAATAAAGGACTCCATAATTCTGGATCAGTTCCGGAACCTCTGTAACCCACTAGCGCACTATGAAAGCACCGGTGAGGAGATCCTCCATGCCATGAACAACGACCTCGATATGGTCGTTGTGGGAGCCGGTACAGGCGGGACCATCTCAGGCATTGCCAAGAGAGTCAATGAAGTCTGTCCTGGGTGTACGGTTGTTGGAGTCGATCATGTGAAATCAATGTTGGCCGATGAGACAAATACTGCCGGAACGTATGAATTAGAGGGTATTGGCGACGATTTCCTGCCTGCTACGCTGGATAAGACTCTCATCGATGAGTGGGTTAAGGCTGACGACAGGGCTGGATTCGAGATGGCACGACGATTGATGAGAGAAGAAGGAATCCTCTGTGGGGGGTCTTCAGGAGCTAACGTTTGGGCTGCTTGTCAAGCTGCTAGGGGACTTCCCAAGGGTAAGAAGGTCGTCGTCCTGCTTCCCGATAGTGTCAGAAATTATATGTAAGTTGATCAACTAGTCATCTAGTTATTTTTGACCTGTTTATAGGTCAAAGTTCTTGGACGATGGTTGGATGAAAGAGCGAGGATATGCTGTTCCTCAAAATCCCTAAGAAACCGAACGTTGTATTTGTATTATTTATGGTATTATGTATGTAATTATTTTACAAATAAATGAGCTCCAGAAGACCTAAAATCTCTATGTTTTGGAAATGCCTTTCCAATGTCTTCTAAAGAGGGTGAAGTGAAGTGAACAGTCTGGGGATTATCGCTTGTCAGGTGTTGTTCGATTCGCATCCCTACACTGACTCGCTTCTGCTTACGCATGGTAGGACTGGTAGAGTGAAATACACTTATTATATTGTTTATATAGACATTTTAACTCAAATCGGTCAAGGATTACTTAAACCGGAGATTCCACCTACTTCCAATGCGTTTGAGAAGAGCGTAAGAATCTCATTTAACACTCTTACCGTAATCCACTTGTCCTCCTTC
>AZHV01001815.1:0-13877 GCA_000505645.1 Steinernema monticolum
CTTGCTGGTCCTGCCACGATAACTCTTTGGCGATTCTGTCGCTTTAGGCTTTCACTTCACTCGATCGGAACGAACGTGTTCAATTTTTAGATGGGATGTTGGAATTTATATTTTTTGGATTGGTGGATCCGTATTGCGAGGGTGTGATGAACGTTATGTAGTTGGCAGTGGAATTATTAAATTTTTAAGTTTTAGTTAAAATAGAGATTGCGAGAAATCCTCCTCATCTCTGACTTATCGATTTTTAATGGATTGTGTAATTTCAAAATAGTTGTTTAAGTTCAATTTTAACGGTCAATTGTCCCAAGTTTGAAAGTAGATTGTGTGGAAAATCAGCGTGAATATTTCATTTTCGACGATAGTTGTGCGTTCTTTCAGTAAGGTGTTTCCATTTCTTTTTTCAGGGATGACTAAGGGTACTACCTCGTTTGGTAAACGCCATAACAAGACGCACACTTTGTGCCGTCGCTGCGGACGTTCTTCGTACCATATCCAAAAGCACACTTGTTCGTCGTGTGGATATCCCAGCAAGCGCAAGCGCACCTATCAGTGGTCTGTCAAGTCCATCCGTCGCCGCACTACCGGAACGGGCCGTATGCGTCATTTGAAGAAAATCCACCGTCGTTTCGCGTAAGTGGCGTTTCTACGACTTTAATACAACCATTTTTCAGCAATGGATTCCGTGAGGGAACTGTAGCCAAGTCGCAGAAGACTCAAGTTGCTGCTCAGTAAACAGACTGTTTTCATTGTTATTGTTGCTCGGTTTAAATAAACTGAAATTGTTTCTTTGTGTATCGTAAATCGCAAGAGGAAAAAGAAAAAAGGTTGTAACCCTGACTTTCATATGTTACCAGGGTTCGTTGTAGTAGCACAAATTTCTGTTTTCAGTTTGGGTGATTTCTTTAATGGTATAGTGTTTGAGTATGCTAATTTCTCCGTTGTATAGAAAGCTGAAACGATCTCATATTTTATATCGTCTTTTTTCTTCTCATTCAACGAACCAAAATCATTACGAAGTATTAGGTGTCGAGCGAACGGCTACGCCGAAACAAATTAAGTCGGCTTATTATCAACTGTCAAAGAAATATCACCCAGATACCAACAAAGGGAACAAGGAGACAGCTGAGAAGTTTCAGCTAGTTGGTTTAATTGTGAAAGTTTTAGCTGAAGCTGTTGTTTAGGTTGCGTCTGCTTATGAGATTCTTTGCTCAGACGAGAAGAGACGAGCCTACGACGCCACTTTTATGCGTCACAGGCAGACTTGGAAAGTAAATGGAGTAAGGCCAGCTAACGGTTTTACATCTGGTCCCGGTCGACCAATGAAACAGTACACTGATTCAGACATCGATCTGAAAACATTTGAAAATTTCCAACGAAGCACCAGGTAATAAAAGTAGGTTGATAATTTTTAGAACACCATTTAGAATGAGACAAAAGTTCCATGATCACTGGGACATGCCTGATGAGTTTTTTGCTGAATTTGGTGGTCGCAAGTTCAAATCGCGTTATGATTCCGGTGATCAAGTCCCGAAAAGTAATTACAAGGATAGTCGGGCTGCAGAAAGAGAGCTGAGAGAGCGAAAACTTCAAGAGCAAATCGAACATGAGCGAGAAAAACAGCGCTACCCTATGCCGACATTCGAGCAGCTCATTCGACAACAGGAAATTCGGAAGGCGAAGGAGCAGCGAACTCTCAATATTGGAATTGGGACTGTTTGCTTCATCATTCTGTTTGTGTTAACTGTGATGAAGGTCCGGTAGAATTTTGCAGTCAATTAAATAAATAGAAATTGTAAGCAACTCATTTGTTTATTGATCACAAAGTAACAGAAATAGCAAACAAACTCGTATTGCATTACAACGGGTGGTGAGGAGATCACAGGTCATCGTCGTCATCGGGGAGTTCGGCGTTAGCGGCTTCGGCGATCTCCTGTTCGTACTGAGCGATCATGGTAGGGTCAATGGCAACTTCTGGTGGAGCCAATGCAGGCATAGCGACGAACTCCAGGTTTGGGTCTCCCAAGAGTTTTCTTGCCAGCCAGAGGAAGGGCTTCTCGAAATTATAGTTGCTTTTCGCGGAAATGTCGTAATACTAAATGAAAAAAGTTTACAATCAGCTTAAATTGTTAAAATACCTGAAGATTCTTCTTTCGATGGAAGGTAATCGTCTTAGCTTTCACCTTGCGATCCTTGACATCAACCTTATTTCCGCATAAGACGATGGGGATGTTCTCGCAGACTCGAACCAAGTCCCTGTGCCAGTTTGGTACATTCTTGTATGTGACGCGAGCCGTGACGTCAAACATGATTACAGCACACTGACCTAAATTGAACATTGCAATCGACGTATCCATAGAGGTTTCGTACCTTGAATGTAGTATCCATCGCGAAGACCTCCGAATTTTTCTTGGCCGGCTGTGTCCCACACATTGAAACGAATCTGGCCACGATTGGTGTGGAAAAGGAGAGGGTGGACTTCTACGCCCAATGTCGCTAAAAAGAGTAAAAAAATAAACTGAAAGGGAGAAAAACTAACATACCGACGTATTTCTTTTCAAATTCTCCGGTCAAGTGACGCTTTACGAAAGTCGTCTTACCGGTACCACCATCACCGACGAGGACCAACTTGAATGTTGGGATTCCGTCGTCTCCAGATGCCATTGTCTGCAACAAACTGGATTTAAAAAAAAAGTACTATAGACTTGAACACGAACAGAGAAAGAAATTTACAGTCATACGGAGTTTCGCAACAACCACAAGCCATGGGAAACGAGACTGACAATGATTCGAATCAACGACCGAACGACGAAAAACGAAATTACGCGGGAGAAGTAAAACTCACACCCACATCCGCACTCTCGCTTTCCCTTTCACATACTGTAGCTACGCAGCTAGCAGCTCCAGTTAATGTCGCATGTTCGTGTCGATTGCTGCGTAGCTGCCCAATGTTAAAAAACGATGTTGAGCGCGAATTCGGCATTTTGTCAAAATTTTGAGTGTCAGTTCGTTCCAGGAGTTACGTGATGGAAAGCGATAGCGTGAACGTGTTGCATTGCAACTGCCGCTTCATTGGCGGTATTTCCTATTTCTACACTTGAAGAACAGTCAACATATATAATAGAATAATTGTAGGTAACTTTGAAAGCGTAATTTGATACCAGTACGAGCAAATCGATAAATTTGTAATCAAATCAAAATCGTTAAGAAATGACAGAACTAAGAAATGACTTTGGTGAATACTAACAAGCTGCGTGATTGTTTTCACGCCCACTCCTCGTACCCTGAAGGCTGATTATAAAAACTAACGCAGACAGCTGGATCTTTACAAAAGCACGCATGTAAACAGTGGAAAGGTTCATTATAAATTCAAAATTTTGTTTAATTCAAAACTTCGAAACGAAGGCCACGTTACTGGCATGTTTGTTTTGCTACATATCATATCGCTGTTTCCAAAGCAGCTATCGAGTCTAAGAGTTTGTGGTGCTACACTTACTCTTACTATTTATGACGATCGGTGTCAAAAATATTGTTGTTTGCTCTCCGACGCCAAAATTAATGCCTTCGTTCCGAGGGTTTATCTGTGTTGTGATATTTGAAACATTGATACTCCCGACACGAAAACACGCGCGGCGGCACCGCGGTTCGCACTGTTTCTCTCCATCGCTTGCGATAATGCTTTCTCGATTCTGATAAAAGTTTTTCTTGGTGTACTCTTCGTTTATTTTCTAGCATTATTTACGAACTAGTGAGTCGTCTATTCCAAAAATGTTTGTGTCCTATCACAAAATGGAATATATTAAATAAGATTAATGTCTATTTTTGAACAAATTCAACTGACTGAGGATTTGTTGTAATTTATTTTTCGGTGTCATTTGTTGTATATTTGGTATCACTTACGTTGAGTTAGCATCTATTCGCCAATTACGCTTCTTAAATTTGAAAGTTTATTTTAGCTCGGCCAAAAATGGGAAAGAAAAAGGACCAGAAGAAGCAAGATCTTGGCACTGCACAGGTTGAAGGTGACTTTGTTCTGAAGCCCTCGCACGAGCAGCCTAAGCTCAACTGTTCCGAATGGCCTCTTCTCTTGAAGGTAACTTTCACAAAGTGTGATTACTTAATAGTTTTTCTTATTCAGAATTTCGACCAACTCAACATTCGCACAAGTCATTATACTCCTCATGAAAAAGGTTGCTCTCCCCTTCAGCGAAATATAAAGAACTACGTTGGTTACGGCGTTTTGAACCTTGACAAGCCCGCCAACCCTTCCAGTCACGAAGTTGTTGCCTGGATCAAGCGCATTCTAAAGGTGGAAAAGACTGGACACAGTGGTACGCTCGATCCCAAGGTTTCGGGCTGCTTGATTGTTTGCATTGACCGTGCTACTCGATTAGCCAAGTCACAGCAAGGAGCTGGGAAAGAGTACGTATGCATTTTCCGTCTTCACGAAAAAGTCGAAGATGAGATAAAAATTAAACAAACCTTGGAGAAGGTAGGTCTTTTTCGAATTGTTGTTATTACTGTTTTTTGTTTAGCTTACTGGGGCTCTTTTCCAACGTCCTCCTTTGATCTCTGCTGTTAAGCGCCAGCTTCGCGTTCGTACCATCTATGAGACAAAGCTGATTGAATTTTTACCTGAGCAAAACATGGGTATTTACTGGATGAGCTGTGAAGCTGGAACCTACGTTCGTACTCATGTTGTCCATCTCGGTCTTCTCCTCGGATGTGGTGCTCAGATGCAGGAGCTTCGTCGTGTTCGATCTGGTGTTACATCGGAACACGACCAGCTTGTCACTATGCACGACATTCTTGACGCACAATATTTGAAGGATCATGAAAATGATGAAAGCTATTTGCGTCACATAATTCGTCCTTTGGAAGCTCTCCTTGTTAACCACAAACGTGTCATCATGAAGGATAGCGCTGTATGTTCATTGTGGTCTCTGAATTGCATTGATGTCATTTGTTTAGGTTAACGCTATTTGTTATGGAGCTAAAATTTTGATTCCTGGTGTTTTGAGATACGATGATGGAATTGAGATGGACAAAGAAATCGTTATCTGTACTACCAAAGGTGAAGCTATTTGCATTGGTATGTTTGAAATTCTGTGTATTCTTTCATCGGTTTTTAATTTAGCTACTGCTAAAATGACTACAAGTATGATCGCCACCGTTGACCACGGAGTTGTTGCTAAGATCAAGCGTGTTATTATGGATCGTGACACTTATGATCGAAAATGGAAGTTGGGACCTGTAGCTTCTAGAAAGCAGAAAATGATTGAGGAAGGTCAGTTGGATAAGTATGGTAAGAAGAATGACAAGACCCCCTCAACTTGGGTTAACAGCTACCATGACCTCAGTCAGAACAAGGCCGAAGTCAAGCAAGAACCTGCCGGTGAAGCAATGGAAGAAGTTGATGAGGAGCAGCCTGTCAAGAAGAAGTCTAAGAAGGCCAAGGAGGTTAAGAAAGAGGACTCAGATTCGGATTAGGTATTAATTCGACTGTCGTAACTTCTTGTTGTTACTGTTGTTTTTGTTATGTTTTGAATTTTCATTGTTACCGATCTGCAGTCGGATTAAAAGCACATAAAATGTATTTGTCCCTTACATATTACAGTTCAAATATTGCCAATTCCGTTAAAGGCCATACGCGTCAGCCATGTTTGCATCGGCAATTTGGTCTTCCAAAAGTCTGATTCGTCTTTCGTGCTGTCTCAAGACTGTCTTCATTTTTTGAATGTCGGCAAGAAGTTCATCCATAGATTGAGGCTGAAAAATTGAAGATCGGGAGGTTCCAACTTAATTCCAACTTACTTCTCCACCAGACGTAGACGCAATACTATGTCTTGGGGAGTAACTTACTGCGGGAGATGACGGAGCTGCTAGCTCGTCTGCAGTCGCTGTGCGCGATTGATCTCTCTTTATCCTCTCCAACTCAGCTGCCGCCCTCCGCTGTCCTTCAGTCATATTTCCACCATGTTGCTCGCGCGATTTTAATGCTACCTAAAATTCCTACAATTATTATAGTGTACTGTATGTATGCACTGTGCAATTATAACTTTTTTTAAAACCAACCTGCCGTTTTGGAATCATTGGATTCGGTCGTTCTGTTGGAGGAGAAGGTTCACGGCTATAGTGTGACTGTGGTTGAGTTTGTCTCTCGACGCGCACGATTCCCATGTCGTCGTCGACCACAGGACGACGAGGAGCCGGGGAGCGCTGTGGGGCTGGCGCAGAGTGCTCTTCATGTCGAGAAGGTTGAGGAGAAGGTTGGTGGGATGTCACCGGGCTGCTCTCCTGTCTTCAATTGTAAACGATTACGGTAGCTATGCCATGGTCATCTTTTGATAACGTACGCTTGAGGTTGCAAGGAAGCGAGAATATTCGCTTTCTTGGCAACCTGAATCTTGGGTTTAGCTTGTGCCGCCGCAGGATTCACCTGCATCAAATTCGGAGGAGCGTTCGCGCCTTCTACAAATTGCTCAGCCGTAAGTGCGGGTACCGTGCTTCGTGTATCGGGGTACAAATCGGCCTGAATGTAATGTACATATCCGTAACTCCAGCTATTTGCTCTACCTGCCACAGATCGGATTTTCGAGGTACAAAGAACTGGAGAATATCGACAACTCCCTTTGTTGTTAACTTGTAAATCCTAAATTTGAATGTGCAAGATGCAAGATGCGATGTTTCAAATAGGGATAACCTGTTGACTTCGTTTTCCATAGAATTCATTCCACGCTTTGCCATGAATCCTGCAGCTCTCTGGGGCTCAGAAGTGGTGTAAGTGTTGATGTAGTGAACGAAAGGCGCATCATTGTTTACTTCGTAATAGCGAATAGCGCAATCTCCCTTTCCGATGAGATACAAAAGCCCCGTGTCCTCGTCGTAGAAGGGAAAGAGAACTCCGTTGCTGGTATCGAGCTCCTCTTGAACGATTGGCTGCGAGATATTCGAGATATCGCGCAGTGCGTAGAGACGCTCGGATCGCTTGGTGAAGCCAGTAGTCACAAGAAGACCGTCTTTGGTGAAGATGGCGCGTTGCGGCTTCACTCCTTCGTGACCCATTCCCTCGTGAAGGACTTCTCCCGTGTGAGAATCCATTACTCGAATCTTTTTGTCCTTACAAGTGGTAACAAACTGACTTCCATCGAAATTAAAGCCAACCGACCAAATTTGGTCGGGATGCCCCGATATCTCCAAGAGGGCTTCGCCTGTTCCTACATTCCACATCAAAAGCATGTTTTCGCCGCCTAAATATCTTTAGATTGATTTCAGTGAATCCGATCTGTTATTACCAGCCGTCAATAAAATGTTATTGGCAGTTGGATGCCAAGCGAGAGTGTTAACTCTCTTCTGATGACCACACAGCTCTACGATGGGGTCAGAGAGAGTTCTGGTGAGACCCTTGTCGGGAATAAGCCACACCTTTGTTGTTGTGTCCTCCGAGCACGAAGCGATGACGTTGTCATTGAAAGGACTCCAGGCAACCTCGAGACACGGCGCTTTATGGGCGTCTACGAATGGGTAATCCTTGTCAATTCTGCCAACCTGAATAGCTTGAAGGCATTATAGAAAAGAAACAATTTGAGGTTGACACAAAAGAAGCCCTTTGATACCTTGCTAACAGGTATGACGAGGAAAGGTCCTCCGGATCCCTTGTTGACAAGGGCAATGAACTTAGGATTCACATCACAGAACAGCGAATCCCAAGTTATTTCGGTCACCTTGATGTCGGACATGCATGATTCGTGCTTCACGGGTTTACAGAACACATGGCGAAACTTGCTCTGGCGAACGATACTCATTTCCTTTGTGCTTCTTCTTCTGACGGTTGCACTACGCTCTGAAACAAGATAAATGAGCGTAACAAGCCTACGGATGTACGGGTTGCGAGATACGAACAGTTGTCAAAGAGCCCCAAAACGAAAAAACGACTTTTCTGTGCAACTGAACGAGCAAACAGTGAAACGAGTAAAGCGAAGACTCAGGATATTCCGATAGGCCGCGAATCGATCGAAAAGATCGCCAAGAATAAATCTGGTGAGAACGCCGCAGCAAATGTTGTAAAGCTTTAAAGAAACGCCCTCGGGCCGACTGTTCTCAAGACGTCGACATCGGTCGGCTGTCTTTAAACTCGGATGGCAACTCCGAGGGATTGAACGATTGACGAACACAATAAGAAATGAATACTTTGGAGTCGAAAACATTCTGTATCGATGAGTGGAAATGAGTGGAAACGCACCCTTCAATCTAAAGCAGAAACACTCGGCAAACAAAAGACGAACGGAGACGGTGAGGTGCACTTATGCGACTATATACAACGAAATTGAACGTATGCGAAAGCAAATAAGTTATAATCTCCCAAAAGTACCAATTTATGCTTCATATTTATCGAAGGATCCATTCTCTTTGATGTTATGTCTAAACCGGATAAAGAATCGAACATTTTTTTGGTCCTATTACGATCACCCTGTCCATGTAAGATTACAATACAACGGCGGCATCGTTCGCAGCTTCATCGCATTGCGTTCCGCTCCATTGTCAGTTTCGTAAAAATTTGACTTTGGCTTTTGAGTTTGAAAATAGGCATTTCTTGATATTCAAAATGTCTAAAACTTACGGTCCTCGTCCTCAATCGTTCAAACTCGATGGCGAAAGTTACTACATCGGTTCGGAAGTGGGTGCGTACCTCATGATCCATCGCGGAAAACTTTACAAGAAGTATCCGCAATTATGGAAACAATTTGCGACGGCCGAGCAGAAGAAGCAAATCCAGGAGCTGCAATGCACAAGCACGTGCATCAACACCAATATCATGCTGGTGAAAGCTAAGGAAATCGATGAAATCTTAGCCGGACATGAAGAAAAGTATCGGAGCAATGGCCAAACTTCCACGCCCAATCCGGTCCGTAGTGAATCGTCAACTTCGTTGAAAACTTCGCGTTCGAGTACTTCTGCATGGATGGGACAGCAGGTTTGAAAAAAAAGTTATTTTTAATGTGTGCTGAGTTTTCCATTTGAGGTTACTAGCGGTTCACATCATCTCGAATCGGTGCCATGTTCAACACCTGTCGCTCACGCTCGAGGACATATGCGAAACCGAGATTTTGCTTATTGTCCCGATGATGTTGCAGAAGGTTTCCAGAAGGTTATAGAGAATGCCGAACAAAACGAAGAGCTGATTCCTATTCGTTTGGATATGGAACTGGATGGTGTAAAGCTTCGCGACACGTTTTCTTATAACAAAAACGACAAAATCGTGACTCCGGAAATAATGGCCGAAGTCATCTGTGAAGATCTTGAACTTCCATTGGCAACATTTCATCCTGCAATCACTCAAGCTATTTATCAGCAGATTGATGCCGTGGGCGAAGCTGTACCAGTGGATAATCAGCTCACAGATCAGCGTGCAGTGTTAAAGTTAAATATTCACGTTGGAAATCAATCGCTTGTGGATCAGTTTGAATGGGATATGAGCGATGCTAACAACAGTCCTGAAAAATTTGCCCAGAAACTTTGTGCGGAACTAGCACTCGGTGGGGAATTTGTTTCAGCTGTCGCTTATTCAATCCGAGGTACATTTTTTCATATGTTAAGCATGTGAAGGTATTTAAACTTAATTTAGGGCAGTTATCCTGGAATTTGCGAACATACGCCTTCAGCGAAACGCCCTTACCCGTTATTGAAAATCCCTATCGTAACAAACCAGATGTTGACCCATGGGGACCATTCCTTGAGACTCTCACCGATGCCGAAATTGCTAAGAAGATGAGAAATCAGGACCGCAGCACGCGACGATTCCGTCGATTGGCTCATTCTACCCCATATGGAATTTAACTTGTATCTATTACGTTTATGTTCGCGATCTCGTGATGTGATTTGCGTTATATATTGTGTATTATTTCACTTGATAATACTGATTAAATATTTCAGATCGTGAAGTCATGTCTGCTGACCGTGATGTCGATATGGACACTGGGGATGAGCAAGGTAATTTAACTTGTTTTATTGCAAAAAAATGCCTCTAAATAATTTAGTTAGCAAGTTGAGCGCTCAGGCCAGTAAGAAGAAGGGACGTGGTTTCGGTAACTCCAACACATCTCAGAGCGAATTGAAAGTTTACGAAAGTCTTGAGGATGATGGAACTACTGGCCCTCAGAGGTCAGTTGAGGTAAATTTGTAAATGTTTGATGAACAAGCAATTCCGAAGTGTTTTAGGGTTGGATTGTTTTCGTCACAAATGTTCACGAGGAAGCGCAGGAAGAAGACATTTTTGACAAGTTTAGCGAGTTTGGCGAAATCAAGAATGTGCATTTGAACTTGGATCGACGAACTGGATTTCTTAAGGGCTACGCTCTCATCGAATACGAAACGCAGAAGGAAGCTGCTGCTGCTATCGACTCGTTGAATGACTCGGATTTGCTCGGACAACAAATCAAGGTTAACTGGTGCTTCGTGCGCCCTCCGCCAAAATCATCTCGTCGTTAAATAATGCATGTTACTATACATATGTTGTGTTGAGTTAACTTAATTTGGACAAGTTGTCTTGAAATCAAAAGTAAAGTAAATCTGAATAAATTCAGCTCGAGAAGTTTTATGGCAGTTCCTTTACGATGTGATTGCGTAGTTTCGTTTCGGTACTCTATTTTGCTGAGTACGGATTGTATCTGTGTTGAATTTAGCATTTACAGCTTTCTTTTTGAACATATTTTGTAAAAGCTAGCTTTTGGCTATTGACATTAGCGTTCGGTTCTTTAAATTGACTTATTGCCTGATTGTTACAGGTATGGATAATTTTGCCATATACGGTTCTCAGTTCGAATCTCTGGAAGATGAACAGAGCGCAATATCAAAGAAGCCAACAGCAATTCATGAGCAAGTAGCGACTGATGAAAGAGGACGTCGACGGTTTCACGGAGCTTTTACGGGTGGATTCTCAGCTGGATACTATAACACTGTTGGAACGAAACATGGTAATTCCGCATCCTCTTCGTTCGTCTGCTAGTAACCGTTGATGATTTCAGGTTGGGTACCTCAAACGTTCAGTTCCTCGAAGGCAAGTCGTGCTGAAAAGTTGGATCAGATGGCAGAAGATTTTATGGATGAGGAAGATCTTGGAGAATTCGGTATTTCCTCTCGTCGAATTCGTACGAAATCTGATTTTGCTGATACTGGATTGCCGAAATTTACGACTGACACGCGAAAACGTTTGGCGTGGGAGCATCCAACTGAAAAAGTGGCTCTCTCTTCACATATTGATTCAGTAGTTCGGCCCATTGAATCCCGGTACCTTTTGAAACTTTATAAGTGCCTAACGTTTTAAAATCTAGGGAATCTCTTGGTGCGAGGCTTTTGAAGCAAATGGGATGGAAAGAAGGAAAGGGAATTGGTTCGTTAATGTCTAAGCGCCAACTCGAGCGTCAGAAGACGCATGAATTGAAGGCGCGAGGAATCCCAGTACAGTTCGATGAAGATGGAGTTACGATGTTCGAAGAAATGGCACCAGATTTTGCGTTTGCTCCGGAAGATATTCCTTCTGTATATTTCAGTTCACATGATGGCTCTAAGGGTTTGGGATACCGCGGTCTAGAATCTTCATTGGCATTGGATCAGCACAAAGGATTTAACACGGCAGCTTTACAGAAAAGCAAAGGTGGAAGAGGAATTCGCGGTCAAGCGTTCGGAGTCGGTGTATTCGAAGAGGATGATGACGATATTTACACAAATTTTGATTTGAATCAGTACGATTTCGAACTTGGTCAATCGGGGAAACCACCGGAGGCACCGAAATGTAAGTTTTGAACATAATATTTTAAAATAAATACACGAAATTCATTTTAGACGATACAACGTTTGTCATAGCTGAAAAACGTCAAAAAGCAAGAAAGTTTTACGAAGCACCAAAATTGCCACCTGGTTTCCGTGGAAATCACAGACCTATCCCTATCGATGTTAACATAATGCCGGACAATATTAAGAAGCTGGGCGAGAAGTTGAGCGTTGTTGAACGGGCTCGATATCTGGGTGATAGATCTGCTTCAGTAATGCAACTGTTGCCTGATGAAGAAAGGAAGCGGTTGCTGAATCAAACGAAGAAACCTACCAAAAGCAGAACGTCACGTTGGGATGTGCGGAAACCAGAATCCGTACTCGTTGTCCAAGGATCGCAGTCGGAAGAACCCCCACGATTGGGCCCGTCATTGACAGAAAGCACTTTGAATATCAGTTCTTCACCTTTCGAAGAAGATCCACTAAAAGAACACAGATTTCACCAATACCGTCAGTATCTACGCCGAGGTTCTCCTCTTTCATGCAGTATCTGATTTTTTAAAATATCTATATTGTAGGGCTTACTTTCCCACAACCTATTGAAATGACAGAGTTAGAATGGGATAGGGAAGTCGCTGATTTTCAGAAACATTTGAGTGCGGAGGAACGAGATCTGCTGCCTGAAGTGCGACAGAAACAGCTGCCACTTGCTGCGAATCGCGCGTTCACAGCTCCTCTAGCGGAAATGCTTCGAACGAAGTTTATTTCAGCAACTCATGAAGATGCAGATCAGATATTCAATGTATGTCAAAGAATAAGAATAACATTAAAGTGATACAGTATCATTTTAGAAGGGTGGAAAGGACAGTGACCGACGAGCAGCAGTGAAATCGAAAATGTTTGGACCTTTGACACGACAGCAGTTTGAGTGGTACCCCACGAAGAATCTGTGTAAAGTATTCAACGTTCCTGACCCATACCCACATAATAGCGTCCAAGGAGTGCTACATCTTCAAAAGCGTCCGGCTATTAATTCTCAGCGGGTAGAAGACATAGCGATGCTTGGTGTAGGCCTTCCGAATACACTCAATGAGCTGAAATCCAAGGAAGTGGCTTTCGGAAGCATGCAATATCCCAAGCATGAAAAGGAACAAGAAAGTTCAACAGTACAGATTCTTGATGAGGATGAAGATGAATCCGACGATGAATATTTCGACTTGGACGATGGGGAAGACGTTTCGAATCAAGTAGCCCCGTCGATAGACATATTGAAAGCTATTTTTGGAGGCTCAGATGATGAACACAACGAAGAGGATGAACAGGAGGTACAGCAAGATCAACCACATGTATCCAGCTTAGCCGATAAAGTGGGCTTGCGCTCAGCAAGCTCTGATTCTGATGATGAGCATCCACACGTAACACCGGTACCGAACCCCTCAAATGTCAAAGGGGATACCAATCCGGTACCACATAAGCAATTCCTCACGGTGATGGACATGCGTGAGCTTGACGAAGAATTCGGTCCACGACCACCATCAGTAATTCCATCTGATAATGAAGAAGTGATCGAGAAGAAGTCGGGTAAATCAGCGAAAAATCATAAAAAGGAGAAAAAGCATCGAAAAGATAAAAAGAGCAAAAAAGACAAGGTTTGAAAAAGCTAAATTTTTAACTAATTTACTTAATTTAGAAGTCGAAGAAGCATAAGAAGCGACGCCGTTCGCGTTCAGAGTCAAGCACGAGTAGTTATGAAAGCCGGTGAATCGAAAAATCATGACCCGTCTGGAATCAAATAAATTAATTGCACATATTTTGTTTCCATTGAATGAGTAAGAAGGGCATGAATCATTAAACAGCATGCCACACCGCATTTTTAAAGTTTATTCATATGCCCACAGGATCCAGCCATTTTTGTGCTCCCTGAATTTCATGGTCAGGATGTCACCCTTAATCAGAAGGTCTCGGTTTGATCACTTTCCCGCTCCTTGTTCCATGTTATTTTTTTTCATTTTTGTTTGTTTCGAAAAATTAATCGGTTGGAGCATGGTAGTTCCCGGTTCATCCCAAGCCATTTCATCCCAAGACATTTCATCCCAAGACATTTCATCCCA